>VXBT01009993.1:27427-41159 GCA_013400235.1 Oriolus oriolus | reverse complement strand
CGAGACCTGGGGGTGACAGCGAGCCCACCGAGAGGGCTAGGGGCGGGATCCCAACAGGAACTGGGGAGTCATGGGGCCCATACAGGGCCAGGGAATACCCCTGGGGCTGGGGGTGTTTCCGAGGCCAGAGGTATTTCTGGTGTCAGTAGTGTCTCTGGGGATGAAGGGTCCGTGGGGACCGAAGCTATCTCTGGGGCTGGGAGTGTCCATGGGGCTGGGGAGGCCCTGGGGCCCAGGGTGTCTCTGGAGCTGGGGGTGTCCCTGGGACTGGGGGTGTCTGACACCCCCAACCCCCATGCAGACCCCTTCATGCCAAGGCTGAGCAGCACCTCATGTGTGAGGAGCACGAGGATGAGCGGATCAACATCTACTGCCTGCGCTGCGAGGCGCCCACCTGCTCCCTCTGCAAGGTGTTTGGGGCGCACAAGGACTGTGAGGTGGCCCCGCTGCCGGCCGTCTACCAGCGCCAGAAGGTGGGGGGCCCCTGGGGTCTCGGGGGGCCGAAGGTACCCACACAGCCACCCTCACGCCCATCCCCTCTACTCCCAGAGCGAGCTCAGCGATGGCATCGCCATGCTGGTGGCGGGGAATGACCGGATCCAGGCCATCATCACACAGATGGAGGAGATCTGCCACACCATCGAGGTTGGGACTTGGGGGTCCTACCCTGGGGCTGTGCCAGTGGAGGGATGTGGTGGGGCTGGGAGAGTCCAGCCCTGGGGCTGTGCTGGGGGGGACACAGTGCAGCCCCTGACTCCCATCTGGCAGGAGAACGGTCGGCGGCAGAAGCAGCACGTGGGGCTGCGGTTTGACGCGCTGTACGGGATCCTGGAGGAGCGGAAGAAGGAGCTGCTGCAGAGCATCGCGGCTGAGCAGGAGGCCAAGCTGCAGCGTGTCCGTGGGCTCATCCGCCAGTACGGAGACCACCTGGAGGCTTCCTCCAAACTGGTGGAGTCCGCCATCCAGGCCATGGAGGAGCCCCAGATGGCCGTGTACCTGCAGGTCCTGCCAGGGGAACAGGGAGAGGAGGGGACAGGGGGCTGGGACTGCCCTGGGGCTGTGTGGTAGTTCGATGGTTCCCTGAGGGGCATGGGGCTGCCTCACAGGTCTATGCAGGGGGGCTGTGCTCACCCAGAAGGATCTATGGATGCCCCTGGGATGTGCAGGGGTGGACCTGTGGTGGGGGTGATGTCTAGGAGACAATGACCCCCCTCACTTTCCTCCACAGCACTCCAAGGAACTCCTGAAAAAGTGAGTGGGGAGTATGGGGGGGAAAAGAGCTGTGGCTGGTGGCCTCTGGGTGCTGGACCCTGCAGCTCCCAGGGTGTCCCTGCCCTGCAGGATCATAGACATGTCCAAGGCATCAATGAGCAGCCGCCCGGAGCCTGGCTACGAGAACATGGACCACTTCTCCATCAACGTGGACTACGTGGCTGAGATGCTGAGGACCATCGAGTTCCAGACAGGTGCCTGCACTGGGGAAATTGCTGCCATCCCGAGGGGGCACTGGGACTGCCTGGGGTGCCCAGCCCTCAGACAAGCAGAGTCCCCCCCACCACACACCCTATGTGGGGCTCCCACACAAGACTGGGGATGTGAACCCCACCTGTAGCACCACCCAGGGACCCAGGAGGGTCAGTCCTGCCCCAGGCTCTCCCTGGTTCCCACACTGGGCTGGTCACATTCCTCCTGGGGGCATCCTGGAGTGTCCTGCTTGGTCAGCTCCCTCCGGGCATGTCCTGGTGTATCCCCACACTGTGGGAGCGAGGGAAGGTCCCACCTGAGCTGTCCCCTGCCCACAGAGCCACTGGGTGAGGATGAGGGTGATGGACCTGGGGACAGCAGTGAGGCCGCAGCAGATGAGGACCAGCTGGACAGCCTGGAGGTGCCCGAAGCTGCCGAAGGTGAGTGCACACCATGACTGCCCAGTGCTGTGTCACGCCCAGGGCCGTGCCCAGTGCCGTGCCTGCTTGGCTGTGCCATGGCCCACCCGTGTGGCAGCACGGGTCCTTCAGGGTGCCGGGGTATCCTTGTCTCTATCTTGTTCCCTCTTTCCCTCTGCAGAGGTGGGGCCGAGGCAGAAGCCAGCGAGTTCTCCCCATGGTGAGACCCTCATGGGGTGTGAGACAGGCACAGCCATGGGGGGCCGTGGGGCAGAGGAGACACCTCCCGGGAATGGGGATGAGGACTGGATGGGAAGGTCACACCTCAGGCTCCTCCCAGGCCATCCCTGTCTCCCTGCTGCAGGGAGTGGGAAGAGGGTCCCAAGGTCACAGGGCTGAGCCTACTTTTCTGCACAGGTCAGCACTGAAGTGAAGCCATGGGGTAATGCGGGCACCCCCTCAGCTATGGCTGTCCCTGTCACGCCCGGCTATGGCTGTCTCTGTCACCCCTGCCCCGGCTATGGCCATCCCTGCTACCCGTGGCTCATGGCTATCCCTGGCACTCTCAGGCAAGTCCCATCCCTGCTGCTGGAACTCCCCAAATGGGCGCTGCCCCTCTCCAGCATTAAAAGTGTGTGAAGACACGTTCTCCCGTGTGGTGTGTGCGTGGGGTGGAGGCGGGGGTTGCCTCAGGGCAGCTCTGCACCGGTCCCACAGGGTCTAGCCCAGCGCAGCCCCTGCCCTGTCACCCCAACAGTGCCTCCAGCACCTCAGGCAAGGGGCTGAGACCCCAGAGCCCCAGTGCGACTCGGCAGCTTTGAGCCCTGAGCCCTGTGAGTGGGGCCCTGCCCCCCGCCCACAGCCCCCACCTGCGGGCGAGGATCCCCAGGTGGCCCCCAGCCCTGCCACCCCCGCCCGGGTGCCCGCAGCAGCACCGTCTCGCGGCTGCTCCGAGCAAACACCGTCGGGATGAGCTGGCTGAGTACACACACATCAGCGCTGGCCCGGGGCCCGCGCCCCCCGAGCCCGGGAGGGTCCCCCGGGAGGGCCGCGGCAGCGGCGGCTGCGTCACCCGGCCCGTGCGGTCGCCATGGCGGCGCGGCTGCGGGGCAGGCGGTGCGCATGGCCGGGAGACCCGGGCCGCTCGGGTCCCCTGCGGCCGGGCTGCGCTGGGGGGTCCCGCTGCCAGCCCAGGGGACGGCGAGGGCTGAGCCGTGCGGACCCCCCAGCAGCCGGCAGACCGGGACAACCTGCAGCGCGTCCGGGGCCGCCGCGCCGGCGCGGGGCTGGCGTGCAGGGTCCCCGGGGGACGAGTGACAGCGGGACATCGCTGCTCTCCGCGTCCCCGAGCTGTCGCTCCAAGCACAGGCGGCGCGGCTGCCAGCGGACCAAGCCCAGGGCCCAGCCCAGCTGCTCCCCACCACCATCTGCTCCTTCACACCCCAGGAACGTGCCTGGGAGGGCTGGGGTGATCCCTCGGGAGCACGAGGGGCTGTGGCTTCTCCATGCCTGCACCAGACATTCGGGGATGCAGCATTTGCCTTTCCCCACCCCTCAGGGATGTTCCCTTGTCCCCATCACCCTCCAGAGGTGACTGAGAGGGACTCACAAGCACTCAGCAGCCCCTCAGCTGGGTGCCATGGGTGCCACCCCAGTGCTTGAGATGCCTCAAGAGAGCCGCACCTTAGTTCTCTTCTGTTTTGGGCAATTTTCTTCCTCGTGCTTTGTGTCCAGGTGCTCATCACCTGTCACTGCCCTCCCAAACCGGCCTGTCCTCTGGGCAGCCCCCTGCAGTTTGCTGATGCCTCTGCTTGTCCAGTTAAATTGTACCCCCACCTGAGACTTCAGGAAGAGGTGATCTGTGCACTGAGCATGGATTCTAACACACAGCCCGCTCCAGTTCCTGTTCAAGGATGTCTCCAAGAAGCATCATTATTTCTCTTTATTCTTCTCCATACTGTGTTTCCAAAGGCCTTTTTCTCCATGAGGGACATAATGTTAACATTCCTAAGGAATATCTTTTCATGTTCCCCCACAAAGGCAGGTGGGTTGTCCCCCTACTGTCATCGCTTGCCCCACTACATGTCCCATTCCTGGAATTTTGTCCATTTTATTGGGATTGCATTGGGTTTGTGTGGCAAGGTTGTGGTAGTGGGGAGATTACAGGGGCAGTCTCTGTGAGAAGCTGACAGAAGCTTCCCCCATGTCCAAGAGAGCCAAAGCCAGCTGGCTCCAGGATGGACCTGCCGCTGGTCAAGGCAGAGTCCATCAGTGATGGCAGTAACACCTCAAGGATAATGTATTTAAGGAGGAAAAAAGTTCATGTGTAGAGGTAATTGCAGCCAGAGAGGAGTGAGGGTACCTGAGAGCAGCAGCCCTGTAGCTCTCAGGGCAGCGTGGAAGGAAGTGCTCCAAGTGCTGGAGCAGGGATTCCCCTGCAGCCCGTGGGTGCCCAGGGGCAGCAGAGACCCACCCACAGCCTGAGGAGATCCACAGGGCAGCAGAGGCCCACCTGCAGGCCCTGGAGGAGCCCACGCTGGAGCAGGGGGATGCCCAAAGGAGTCTGTGACCCCGTGGGAAGCCCGTGCTGGAGCAGGGTCCTGGCAGGGACCTTTGGACCTGTGGAGAGAGGAGCCCATGCTGGAGCAGCCTTGTTGGCAGGAGCTGTGACCCTGTGTGGGACCCAGGCTGGAGCAGCCTGTTCCTGAGGGACTGTCCCCACGGAAAGGACACACAGTGGAGCAGCTTGTGAAGAGCCACAACCCATGGGAAGGACTCACGTTGGAGAAGTCTGCAGAGGACTGTCCCTCCCACCCTAGAGCAGGGCAAGGGCTCCTCTCCCTAAGAAGGAAGCAGCAGCAGAAACCACGTGGTGAACTGACTGTAATCCCCATTCCTGTCCCACGGCACCACTGGAGGGGAAGAGGTGGAGAATGGGGAATAACGTTATGCCTGGCAAGGAGGGAGGGGTGAGGGGAAGGTGTTTTTAGAATTTGTTTTACTTCTTGTTATCCTACTCTGATTTGATTGGTAATAAATTAAACTAATTTTCCCAAATCGAGCCTGCTTTTTGAGTCACAATAATTGGTGAGCTTTCTCTGTCCTTATCCTGAGCCATGAGCTTTTCTTATATTTCTTATATTTCTTATATTCTATCCCCCCTGCCCAAGTGAGAGGGGAGTGATAGAGCAGCTTTGGTGGGCACCTGGTGTCCAGCCATGGTCAATCCATCACATATACAATGCCAATTACCTTCCTTTTGGCTTATATTAAACCCCATGGAAAATCCTCACAGGATTTTGGGAACTTAAGGAGCAATGTGTCCATTTGCAGAGAAGCAGTGTAGGGTGGTGTTATCAAGCTACAGGAACCATTTTCCTAGTCCAGGTACTTTCTCCTTTTTCTGGGGGAGTTGTGAAATTCAAGACCCTACCCACCATGGGGACAAAAATCATGTTTAAATCTAAGATTAAAATTCCCCAGTCCAGAGGGTCCTTCACAGATCGTGACACTGGGAAACGCAGCAGTTTTACTGCTGGACTTTGAGTTCTCCTGATTGATTGGACAAGTTGTAAAGTAACAACATATTATATGATGGATCACCATAAAGTAACAACATATTGTACAAGCACTTCACTTGCAAAATTAACTTACATAAACAGATTAAAAAATTAAAGAACATATTTCTGTGTCCTCAGTCAGTTGGAACTTCAGGTTTCCAGTTTGGTGTGAATTCCATGTATCTTGTCCAGACTCAGGGACCCTTTTCACACATGTGGTAGATCCAAGAGTCAATTCCAGTCCTTTTCACTGCAGCGTATATTCTTAACACTTTTGGGAAAGTACCTTCTCACCTTTTTTGTAGAGTCTCATCCTTTCATGTTCAAATATTCACCACTTCTCCAGATCGAAAAGACTGTCCAGGGGTACCCAAGGGAAGGGTGGGGCCTCTGATTCAAAAACCTGTAAATGAGGATAAAGGCTGTGAAAGAGAAATTAAATATTGCTTTGGCTCTGCTTGTCCCCTTGCACACATCTGATCTCCATGTGTGGTTACCAGGTTATGCAGGAATGCCTCCCAGTGTGGTATTTCCAGAGTGCTCATCCCTGCTTTGACTCGGAGACTGGCACAAATTCTTGTAAGAGCCAAAGACGATGCTCTACTCGAGCCTCTTGCTGTAACTTGGATATTTGCCTCTTTATTGTCTGATTCATCCTTTCTGTCTCCCTCCTGGACTCTGGGATCCATGAGGTGTGTGGTTCCCAAATAATCTGTGAAAATTTGGACATTTCCTGCACCGTTTCTGCTATAAAATAGGGTCCATTATCTGAAGAAATTCCTTCTGGGACACCCAGTCTGGGTATTATTCCTTTTAACAAATCTTAGTCACGTCTCTACTCTGGTTGGTGCAACTGAGGAAAGCTCTGGTGTCATGGAAAGCTGGGAAATAAACTCTCCAACCAATTTGCTAGGTTAGAAAGGTAACATTACTTTATTAGGAGTGCTGGATACATGGGAAATCCTCCTCAAAGCATGCATGCCCAGTAACCCTACAGACCAGGTTGTATTCCTGGAACTAATACATGTTCATCATATTTCCTGAATACAAGCATATATGCTAATCATTTCTGAGGACTTGTTTTGGTATGGTTCCAGATCTTCTGATGAATCCTTTCTCCTTGAGAGTATTCTAAATATGTGGTCAGGTCATAATGTACTTCTCTTATCATTCTTTTTTCTGACACACAATCCTTGTTCTCAAAACTAAGATACTGGCTAGTACATATTAATCACTAATATGAGTAAATAAGGAAGCATTAGCTGGCACAAGACTTTTTAGTCACAGGCAACTGCCTTTCCTAACAGTCATGAGTGTCGGCCATCTGATGTGAGGTGCATTGTTCTTTAAACAGGTTTGGCACTTTTTAACGGTGCTTTTTATGATACCAGTTATTTTTATGCTCAAAACTTGAGGCTTCAATGCTTCTGCCATAGACTCCATCCCCCAGTGAGTTCCCTTACGCTGTTCCTCTGCCATCTTCCTCATAAGGTGTTGGGGAATTATTACCTGTTTGCTGGATGTAATCCGCCATCCTTCAGGGCTGTTTCAGGATCTAACAAATTTGCCACTTTCTCATCTTCAGTCTGGCAGTTGGCAGCCTCCTTGTCCAAATGCCAGTATTTCTTGGGTAAGACCAACAGGATGTCCCCACCAGCAGCCTTCTCAACTGCTTTGTCAGTCAGGCCATATCCAGTATTCACTGGGGTTTCTCTGAATGGATGGGCTTTACAATGCATTAATGCCATCTTTTGAGGCAGCTGCATGCCCTCTAACAATCTCTGCATTATTTGTCCATGTTTCCTGGGGGGATCCCTTAGAGGTTCACAGCCCTCTCTCTTTCTAAGTGGCTCCATGGGCATGGACGACTCCAAAAGCAAATGTTGAGTCAGTCTGTACAGTTACAGCCTTATCCTGTGAGAGCTCCAACGCTCTGGCAGCGCAATCAGCTCTGCTTTCTGAGCCAGCGTGTTGGGGGTCAGAGCTTCGGCTTCTGTCACCTCATGCTGATTTAACACCTCATTCCTGGCTTTTCAGATTCCATCTTTCACAAAGCTGCTCCCGTCCACAGAGAGTTTGCAATCAGCTTCTCCCAAAGGAGTGTCCTGTGGATCTTCTTGACTGGAGTACACCTGTTCAATGGTGCATTCTGCATTCCAAGCCCATCCTGAAATTCTAGTGGCCCATACTAGTGGGGTGACTGCACTGTCCACTTCCTCTGATACTTCTGCTTCAGGTTCAGGATTCTGTAACAGATAGACTTGGGACTCCAAGGCCTTTTCTTCAGGAATATGAACTGTTTGGTAACACCAGACAACCAGAAAAGTGGTTGATGAATACCAATAGATGTTTGCATTAATTACACCTGGGTGATTCCATAAAGACCATTTGCTAGTGTTTCTCAGGGGTTATTCCTTACTTTGTGCTTCCTCCCTTTATTCAATTTCCTATTTTTGGATGATTAACACAGCAAATGATAAATTTTTAACTACTCTGTCTGCAAAACTTTGCATCTTGCATCCAAGGAATTTTTCTAAAAGCAGTGATGCATCTGCTCCTGTGTGATGCGGCCTTTTAAGTTGGATTTCCACTATCTCCAAGAGCTGCTTTCCAGGTGTTTCCCACCACCTTTCTTTATTTTTAGTACGGTTAAGCTGTTCCACTCATTGTTCCTCTCCTTTGATATGATTTGTTGGAGATGAATCCACACAGGTTTGTGGAATCAAAGCTCTTTCACAACTTGGTTTCCTCAATGCAGCTTCTTCCACTGCTGGATCTGCTCTTTGATTTCCCTTTACGATATTTGGATTCTTTTTCTGGGGGGCTTTGCAATGTATTATTGTCATATTATTTGGTTGAAGAATTGCTTTCAGAATCTGGAATTTCAGCTACATATTTTTCTGAACTCGCCTGTGAGTTCAAAACTCCTTGCTCTTCCCAAACTGCTCCATGAGCATGGACTATGCCAAAGGCATGCTTTGAGTCAGTATAAATATTGACTTCCTTTCCTCAGCTCAGTTCCAGGGCCCAAGTGAGAGCTCCCAATTTGGTCTTCTGGGATGAGCTGTTCATGAGCAGTGGGTTGTTTTCCAATACCTTCATGGTAGTGACCACAGTGTGCCCAGATTTCCGATCTCCATTTACCATGTTACTGCTTCTGTCAGTAAAGACCTGCACAGCTGGCGTAGCAAATCCTTCCGCAGCAATGGCAAAGGACAGTCTGGCATGCAGAGAAAGTGATGGGGTCATTTTGTGTTCCCAGTTGTGAATTCCATTGGTTGTGAAATGGTCTCAGGGATTACCTGCTCCTGAGGAATTTCCTCCCTGTTTTTGCTTAAAGGTCCTTCACAGTAACTACAGAATGAACTGCTCCATTATCCACTAGAAAATCCATTGTTTCGTTCCCCAGTTTAACTGGAATCAAAGGATTGGCCAGGGAAATAGGAGATGCCTTTGGTCTCCTTCAGTCCAGCCCAATTTCTGTGTCTTCTGATTATCCCTTCTGTCCATTTGTAACTAGGGGATGCTCCTTTACCCAGTGCCCTTCCTGTCTGCAACGGGCAGCCTGATACTTTTGGAGGGGTGTAAATCCCCGCCCTCACCCCCAGCCTCATCCCTGAAATCCATCTTGCCCTCTGCCTCTTGCCTGCCCCTGACAAAGGATTGAGTAATTTCTCGTGGCTTTTCTCCTTCTCTTCTCCCTCTTCCCTATCCTTACAGGCAACGCTTGGGAAATAACCATCCCCTCCACTTCTTCTCTGTTCTGGAGTTTCTTTCTGATACCAGGTACCAACTGCCCAACAAAAAGCCTGTTAAACAGCATTCTCCTTCCTTCCCTTGCTGGATCTGAATCCATCCATTTGGGAGCCACTTCACACAATCTTTCATTAAAAGCCAATGGAAACTCCTTTACTCCTTCTTCCCTTCATACAACCTGTCAAGGTGTTTCAGTTTCTTCACTTCCTCTTAGAATCCAAATAAAATAATTTTATGATATAATTTTAGTGAATCTCACCAGCAGTCTGATTGAGGTCCCACTCTGGGTCTTTCTTAGGATGAAATTTTTGGGGATTTGGGATGCCATTAACCTTTTGATCTAATCCTATTTTCCTAACTCCTTCTTCTCAAGCCTTTTCTAAACTGCCCTCCATTCCTCATGGGGAAACAAATATTCCAGGGCAGCCTGGATGTCCTCCCAGTTTGGATTATGAATTGACATCATGGTTTTAATCACACTACACATTCCATCAGGATTTCTGTGATATGACCCTGCTCGCTGCTTCTGATTCAGCAAGTCTGAAGTGTGACGGGCACACGCACGTCCACTGCCTCTCCCTCAGGTCCACCTGCTGCCCTAAACATGCTTGTAATACCGACTTATCCTTCTCCCTGGTCCTGCTGGAAACAGGGGATGCATCCAAACCACCGTTTCATTGCCAGATACACTGCCCACCTCCCGCTTTGATCCTTGTGTCGGAGGAGCTGCCAATAATTGGACTTTGGGTTTTTGTCTCATTTATCTTCTTGTTCCATACAACAAGTCTCTTTCCTCTTATCCTCTTTTCTTCATTTCCCAAAGAATATATTCCATTTTGATACTTTTGAGTCTACTAAACCACACTTTTTCCTTACTTTACTAATTATTTCCTAAAGTGAAAACCAAATCTACATCAGGGACTTCATCCCATTCATTTTGCCTCCTACAAAGTAACATAGACTGTAAAATTGCATTGTATTTTAAAGACCTGTTGTTTTCTGGCCTTTTTTCACCATCATCTAATTCAGAATGAGGCAACCATTGATTACAGTATCTTTTCAATTTAACTTCAGTCATAGGGTCACCGTAACTCTTAGGATGCATCCTAGAGGAGAGCAAAGTGGAATTTCTACAGAAGCAGAGGAACCCATTTCAGTTGTGGAATTTCCACTGTTTCATACACTATCGCAGTGCACATACCTAAATCCCACTTTTCGCAGCACCAGATCTGCATGTGAAAACGTGTGCAAACATCGAAAATCCAAGACATGCATCACCAAATTGTAGAAAAAATAATTTTTTTCTTCAGCTTATGCAGAGCCCAAACCCAAAATCCTGCTTCTTGGCAGTTTCCAACCACCCCCTTCACCGAGGAAATACCTCTAGAATGTGTTGTACCATTGAGTCTCTGGTTGTCCTGGTGTCAGGGCTGGTCATCCAAAGTACCCGACCACGAGGCTGGTGTGTGCTGAATTCGTCCTGCCAAGCCCCTTTGCCTGGAGTGGCCGGTCAGCCTGGGCAGGGCACTGTGCCTGTCCCATCTGGGCCATCACAAACTGCTGTCCCAGTTGTGGGCTTCCTGGTGTGCACTGACAATTCACAAATCAAGGCAAGGGGTTTCTGGTTTTATTCCAATTAGTGCAGAGCCAGGAGCTGAGGGTTTCCCCAAGGCTGTTCCCTGCTCTCTGAGCATCAGAACTTTACATTATTTACACATTTGAGCAAAGAACCAGCATTCATTGGTTACCAATCACAGAACTCTTTTATTAATTAGGACTCAAACCCCTCTTTGCTGGGTGTATCTCCTTCCTCATGCTGATCACTCCACAGGTGCAGCTCTTTCCTCCGTTTGAGTCGGGGTCCATTCTGAGTGGGTGGCCAATGAGTCAGTGATTGTGATCTGTTGCTGGAATTACCTTTTCCCCAGGTACTGCTCAGTCCTGCTGACAACACTCCTGGTGCCTCTCATCCGGACAGCCCATTGCTCTTGGGATAGTCTTCCCTTTTCCTTAAAAGAGAAGCTTAGATGAGCCTACGAGGTTGACGATGTAATTACTAATCACAAGTGTCTAATTACAGCTACTGAGGGACATGAGGGACAACAAAACCCTCAGTGGTGGCACTGAGTCGGGGAGGCAGCAGTGACATCCCTTCCCAGTGGATCTGGGTGGACAACAGCCCACTGGCTGGGGACAGTGAAGGGAGGGGAGGAGCCCTCCCCTCTATGAGGTGTGGAGAGCTGTGGATGCAGCATCCTAGCCAGGCTGGGGCTCCTGGGGCAAGAAGGATGTGACATCTGGAGTCCAGGAAAGCAATGCCAAAGGGACTGGAGCATCTGCTGCATGAGGAAGAACTGGAATGTTTCGGGGTATCTATGCATATACTTGCCTAATGGGAGGGAAGGAGGAGGGCGCCAGGCTCCTTCCCAGTGGAGCCCAGTGACAGGACCAGCAGCAACAGGCACAAACTGGCCTCCAAAGATTTGGGGTTTTTTTTGCAGTGAAGCTCATCACACAGGGTGCCTGGAATAGACTGCCCAGAGGGGTTGTGGTCACTCCACCTGGGAAGCCACCCACGGCTGCGTGAGGGTCAAGAGGCCCCTAGAGCCCCACCAGCCCCAGCCCTGCTCGTCAGGGTTGGCTGAAGCAGGCTGTCCAAGTCAGGTATAAATATCTCCCATCTGGTATAAATATCTCCTAGGAGGGATCGACCCACTGCAATCCTTCTTGCCAGCATGGCCTTCCAGCTCCAGGGTACTCATGCTCTGGTGGAATTTCCCCTTTCAAGTTCCAATGGACACAGCATGAGCAGCTGGAGCAGGGCCTGGAGTGGGGAATCTCCAGCCTTGAGCTCGTTCCCAAAGGCCATGCTCCCCAACTCCTCTGCCCCCTGGAGCGGCCTCCTACCAGAGCCACTGGGTCACTGAAAGCAGCTCACCTGAAATCTGGGGGCTGCACACCCTGCCAGCCCTGTGCTGCCTGCACTCCTGCCTGCCCCGAGCACTGACCTCCACAGCTGTCACACCCCCACGCAGTCCTTCCCAGGTACAAAAACATTCCTTCCTGCTCCAGCCCTGCCATGCTGCCCTTCCAGCAGGTATTGGGATGTTATCACAGAATTTTTGTCTGGTTTAGGGGGGAAGGGACACCCGGTCCCACCCACTGCCACAGACAGGGGCACCTTCCACAGACCAAGCTGGAGGCCCCAGAGAGGACCAGGGCCACCCACAAGGAGGTTGAACCTCCCCCAGTGGCCTCAGAAGGCTTCAACGCTGTCCTCTTGGTTGGGGGCCTGAGACATGGCCCACCACAGTGCCCCCCTCCCCGCCCACGACTCCAGACCTGACCCACTCAGCAGCACCGTGTGTCCCACAGAGGTTCCCCCACTCCTGGTGCTCCCACATGGGTGGCCATGTCCTCCCACAAGGGGCCTGTGTCTGTCCCTCCCCTAGCTCCCAGCCTCACCCCCATCCTAGGGAGCTTCCCTGCTCATGTGCCCACCTGCGGGCAGGTGGGTGCAGCCTCCCTGTGCCTGGCTCACTGGTGGTGAGGACCCACTGTTCCCATCCCTCTGTCCCCTTTGCTTCCCACTGCTGCCACACCTGGGGGGCTGTGAGCATCTCATCCCCCCTGAAGAACATGGTGTGTCACCTCCTGACCCAGGAACACACACAGCCTTGTTTCCAGCGCTGGTGGGTCTGTGCTGCTGGCCCAGCTGCTCCTACCCAGCCCTGGCCCAGCCCATCCTGTCTCCTCCTCCTGAGCCTTTTCTCCCTTTCCAGTGAGCCCTTTCCCTATTCCCGGTGTCTGTTTGCCCCTTCCTGGTAAACCCATTCCACCACTCCCAGTGAGTCTGTTTCCCCATCCCTGGTGAGCCCCTTCTTCATTCCTGATAAGCCCATTCCCCCATTCCCTGTTCCTGGTGAGCCCATTCCCACTGAGCACGTTCCCAGTTTGCCCAGTCCCTGGCCCTGCACAGCCCCAGCTGCCCCCACCCCGCACTCGCTCACGCCTCGGGTTTCCACCACGTTTTATTACAAAATCGGTGCGGACCGGTCCCGGGGCCGGTTCCGCTCCCGCTCGCCCGAGCGCTGGGGTTGAGGCGCGTTCAGCCCGTGCCGGTGTCGGTGCCGAGCGCCCTACAGTGCAGAGGCGGAGGCGGTGGCTGGAGGCCGGTGCAGCCCCAGGGTTACAGGGGGTTCGAGGGTATCCGGGAATTCCGGGGGGGTCAGCGCCCCACGGCGTCGAGGATGCGGCGGTTGGAATCGGCGCGGGCGCGCTGGCTCTGGGCGCGGGCAAGCAGCAAGAGGTGCCGCAGGAGGTGGAAGGTGAGGTCGATGGAGAGCGGCGGCTCGTCCCGCCGCCCTCGCCACGGCCCCGGGGGCGGCGGCGCCAGCGGCGGCCAGAGCGGGTGGTCCTGAGCCCCGGTCTCGGCCGCAGCCGCGGGGACGGAGCCGTCGGTGGTGGCGGGGCGGGCGGCAGCGGGCAGCGGGCAGGCGAGCAGCAGCAGGAGGGTGAGCAGTGCCCGCCGCA
>VXBT01009993.1:6355-17104 GCA_013400235.1 Oriolus oriolus | reverse complement strand
TGTTCTCCCCGCCTCCCCACCTGATCTCGTTGACGCGAGGCAGGGGGTGCATCACCACCATCCTCTCCTTGGCCCGGGTCATGATGTGGGGCGTGAGGATGAACTGCCCGAAGCACTAAGGGGACACACAGAGCCCTGAGCTGGGGCAGGGGAGTCCCCACGCCCCTCCAGGGCAGCAGGACCCAGGTTCCCCTCACTCACAGCCTCGTAGTCCTCAGCCCGCTGGAAGCGTTCCTTCTGGATGCGGGTCATGTAGAGCACGTCTGTGTCCGGCAGCGCTTCCTCGATGCTCCCAAACTCCTCCTGGGCAGCACCGTAAGGTTGGGAGCAGGGCATAGGGCTGGGGAGTGTGCAGGGACCAGCCCCCCACTCTGCTCCTCACCTGCTGGATGCCCCTGGAGGCCACAAAGCTGGTGATGTCAGGGGGCATGTGGAGGCCAGGAGGGGTCACGTAGCGCAGGTTGACGCGGTACTGGGTGAGCAGGCGGGCCAGGGAGTGCACCGTGCGCCCGTGCTTCAGGTCACCCACCATGGTGATCTGGGGAGAGTGGTCAGCCCAGCCTGCTCATGCCCCTTCAGGGCCTAGACAGGGCCCCTTGGCCCCCCGGTCGTGCCCGCTGGCCCCTGCACCTCACCGTCATCCCATTGACTGTGCCCAGCTCCTCGCGGATGGTGAAGATGTCCAGCAGCGCCTGCGTGGGGTGTTCCCCCACGCCGTCCCCGGCGTTGATCACTGGCTTGCGGCAGTGCCTGGCAGCCAGCTGGGAGCACCAGCAAGGCAGGGCAGGTGAGCGCAGGCCGGACACAATTCCCACCAACCCCTGCCCAGCTGGGGACCACGTCCCTGCCCCACAGCTCCCTGCCATTTGGGCAGAGTCCCCAGTGCCTCCAGAAAAGGATGCAGCTTCCCTCAGCCCCTCTCACCTCGACAGCGCCAGGCTGGGGGTGCCGCAGCACCAGCACGTCAGCGTAGCAGCACATGGTCTGCACGGAGTCAGCCAGCGACTCGCCCTTCTGCACCGAGGAGGTGGCCTCGGAGAAGGACAGGACAGAGCCACCCAGCCGGCTCATGGCTGCTGCAAAGGAGCTGCTGGTCCGCGTGCTCACCTCGTAGAACATGGTTGCCATCACCTTCCCCTGCAGGGCAGGGCTGTCACCTCGGGGAGCCCTGGCATCCCCGCCTGGTACAGGACTCCCTGGGGTGCCCAGGGGACAGGTATCCACCGTGTGCACGGCTCACCTTGAGGATGTCCAGGCTCCGCTCCTTCTGCACCAGCATGCGCAGGGTGTGTGCCACGTTGAACAGGTGGGACAGCTGCAGGGACAGGTGGCACGGAGGCACCGGGGCTCAGCCGGGGCACAGGGAGCACCACAGCACCCACAGCCCCCGCACCCGCCCGGCCAGGCACCTGCTCCTTGGAGAACTGCCGGACAGAGAGGACGTGCTGCCCGACAAGGGGGTGCAGCAGCGGGGAGGTCTGGAAGTGGGTGGCACGCTGAGGGGACGCCTGGCGCGGGACAGGGCCCAGTGGGTAGAAGTGGCTGTCCTGGACCGCCGCCGTATCTGTGGCACCGAGAGCAGCCTGTCAGCCCATGGGGGTGCTCTGAGGAGCCCAGCCACCATCCATGGACCCCAGATCCCCACTGTGGGCCCTGCCACACTCACCCAGCTCCGCTGCCTTCCTGCTGACCTTCTCACGAGTGTCCTCGGCTGGGTGGGAGAGGGGAGCAGTGGTGTTAGGGGTTGTGGGGAGTGGCGGCACCCCGGGCCCTGCTCAGCTCCCAGCATGCTGCCAGCGTGGTACAGCCCTCCTGGCACTTGGCAACACCAGGAGAAATCAAGATGGGCCTGACGCCAGGGTGATGGTCACCCAGAGATAGGCAGTCCAAGCCCCACGTTGTGCTGTGACCCTCTCCCCGCGTGCCCCGCAATTCCCAACTGGCCATCCCCAAATCACAGTGGCAGGTGAGGGGTCCCCGAGGTGCCGTGCGGGCTGGGGCAGGAGGGGAGCGGGCGGCACGGCCGTGCCCTGCCGTACAGCACCCAGTCCTGGTGCTGGGTGCCAGAAGAGGCCCATGGTGGGCAGCGCGGGCAGCCCAGGGCCCGCACGGCACCTGGGGGAGGGGATGCACTCATGGGCTGCACTCAGTGCCATTAGTGAGTCCCCCCCCGACATTACCGGTGCCTCGGGCGCCCGGGCGGTGCGCGGCTCCCAGCCTCCGGAATGCTGAACGGGACACAAGGGCTGGCGTCAGCGGGGCCGCCCAGCCACGGTCCCAGACCCGGCCCCGGGCAGCGTGCCCACTGCCCACCCACTGCACTGGCCGCCCCCCTACCTGGCAGCCCAGGGTCGGAAGCTCGGTGGATGCGGGGCGGGAGGTGGAAGCGTGTGTCACCCGCAGGGCCGGGCCGGCGGGGGCTGGTGGCTCGTCCGCGCAGCACGTCACCAGCCATGTGCCGGGACTGCTCAGGGGTCTGCAACGAGAGACCAAGCTGGAGCTAGGGCAGAGAGGGACCCCCTGCTGGCTCCATACACGCCAGTACCTTCACACTCTCCTTGGTGGGGGCCCCGTGTGGCAGCAGTGCAGCTCCCGAGGACCATTTCTTCACATCCTGCCCGTAGCCAGGGGGCACCAGCACCTGCAGCCATGGCAGAGATGGGCTTGGGGAAATGGGCTCAGTGCTGGGGGACCCCCTCTGTGATGGAGGACACCCTCAATACAGGAATAAAAGGAGCCAGGACCTTACCTGCCCGTCAATGTAGGCAACCTCCCCACGCAGGACTACCCTCCGCACTGTCCCCTTCACCTTCATGCCCTCAAAGGGGGTCCAATGGGCCTTGGAGAAGACTGTGCTGCTGGGGATGATCCATTCGTGCTCCAGGTCCACCTGCCAAGACAGTGGGTCAGAGACAGAAGGGTGGGGGCTGGACCTGGGGTGGGTGGGCAAGGACCGACCTCCACGTAGGTGTCCTCCTGTGCTGGTAGCCCAAAGATCTTACGAGGGTTCTCATAGAGGCGCTGGACGATGTCCTCCACACTGAGTCGCCCCTCAGAGACGGCCGTCAGCAACAGTGGCAGCATCGTCTCCAGGCCAGGGTATCCAGGGGGCGGCTCCTGCCCCTGCTTCTCCTCCAGCGTGTGGGGTGCTGCACGACGGGACTGGTCACCAGAGGCTGTCCCCACCACTTTCCCCGCCCCATGGCCACCAGTCCCTGGGACTTACCGTGGTCAGTGGCGAAGCAGTCGATGATGTCCATGTTCTCCCAGAGTGCCTCCACGTCCTGGCGGGTGCCCAGCGCTGGCCGCACGGCTGCACGGCCCTTCCCGAGGCGCCCCAGGTCGTCCTGGCTCAGGAAAAGGTGGTGCGGGGCCACCTCGCACGTGACCGGGATCCCCCTCTGCTTGGCCGCCTTGATGAGGATGATCTGGGGCAGCCGTGGTTAGGGAGGAACCCACAGGGCCCCGCACTCCGTCCCTGGAACCCAGAGCTCGCCCTGCTCACCTCCTCCCTGCGGGCCACGTGACAGATGTGGACAGGACGCTGGTACAGCTGGGCCACCATCAGCACGGCAGCCACCGTCTGCCGCTCTGCGTGCGCCACGATGGGCAGGTGCCGCGGCCACTGCTCCAGGTGCTAGGGGGGATGGGGCTGGTGGGCACCGGTGCCAGGAGCGGACCTGCCCTGTGCTGGCCCCCGCCCTCCCGCTCACCTCCATCCACAGGGACACGTCGTCCATCCGCAGGCTGGAGAAGGTGTCGTTCAGGTACATCTTGAGCCCAGCGGCTGCCCCAGCCAGGGGGCCCAGAGTGCCAGCATTCTCCAAGGAAGCCCCCAGGAAGAGAGCGAAGTCACAGCGGGCCCCAGCCTCAGCCAGCTGCAGGACAAGAGGCAGTGGGTGCTGTGGTGGGACTGGTCCCGCCACTGGCAGTGAGCCCACCATGGACAGTGAGCCACCATGGCTGGCACGGCAGCGCCCGGCAGGGGATGTGAGTGTCAGGCTGGCACCAGCCCCTCACCTTCTGTGCCAAGGCGAAAGTGGTGGCATCAGTGACAGCAGGGCTGGTGTTGGGCATGGCACACACCATAGTGACGCCCCCGGCCAGGGCGGCTGCCGTGCCTGATGCAAAGTCCTCCTTGTGGGTGCCACCCGGCTCACGGAGGTGGACGTGGACATCGATCAGGCCTGGGGAGTGTCAGCGTCAGCACTGGCAGCTGCTGGCCACAGGGGATATGAGGGACGAGGGCCATCCCGCCAGCGCAGCATGGAAACATCTCTCTCCACAGTGCCTGCGGATGTGCCCGGCCCGACCCCCAGCGCTGTCCCGGCTCCGTGCTGCCCCCCGGGGCCACTCAACACCCACCTGGCAGACGGATGAGTTTCTGGGATGTCATGCAGTCCACATGCATCTTCAGTGGGGGGGCTGCCCCAATCTGGCCCAGTGCCTGCAGAAACAGCAGCCGTGAGGCAGGACCCTGGGTCAGGAGCAGGGCCAGGGTGATGATGACTGTCCGAGCTGCACCCCAAAAACAACCCCTGCACAGTGACACCCAAACACAGTGCCTGCCCCACAGCACCCACAACAGGACTTCCACAACCCCGCTCTGCTCCCTTTCCTTGCACCCACGGTCCCCACATGCCCCAGGCCACCTCTACGAAGAGCTTTGTGCACTTGATGTCGATGATGAGGGGCACAGAGTAGTCGACAGCCAGGCGCCGGGTGCGGTACCCCTTGGTGACAAAGGAGGAGAGCCGGCGGCCCCCCGAGTTGCGCATAGAGAGGTTAATGACCATCTCAAAGTGGTTCTCGGCCAGGTAATCCAGGATGCTGCGCTGGGTCTCCCGGGCACCGGCCTCGCTGCCGTCTGCGTCCTCGAAGTGCCAGTCCACAGCCTTCACCTGCAGGCAGTGACCCTGTCAGGGCCCTGCAACACCCCGGGCTGCCCCCAGCCCTGCAGGCCCCCAGCCCTGACCTTGATGCCGTGCTCGGTATAGAAGTCGGCAGTGCCAAGGCTGGCGTACAGGTTGTAGCCGAGACTCTCCAGCGTCCGCACCGTGGGCAGCAGCTCACTCTTGTTCTGAAACGAACCAGGGGCCGGTCAGAGGCAGAGAGGGAACCCCAGCCTCCCAGCACTTTCACCCCACACACCTTGTAGCTGCCGATGGTCAGCAGAATGTTCTTCTTGGGGAGCTTGAAGCCGGTGCTGAGCATGGCCTTCAGGTACGCCTCGCAGCGGTTCTCCCCAAAGCAGGCAACCTCGCCTGTGCTGGTCATCTCCACACCCAGCACCACATCAGCGCCCGCCAGGCGTGAGAAGGAGAACTGGGGCACCTGGGGGCAAGGGGATGCTCAAGGGCTGCTGGGCCTTGCACCCCAGCCTGGCCCCATGGCTCCCACTCACCTTGACACCAACGATGCCTGTGCCAGTCATCAGCCCCACGGGCTCCACATCCTCACCCATGATCACCTGGCTGGCCAGAGCCACCAAGTCCACGCCCAGGGTCTTGGAGACGAAGGGGAAGGAGCGGGAGACACGGACATTGCACTCTATCACCTTCAGCTGGTCATCCTAGGAGAGAGGGGACAGAATGAGGCAGGGCTGGGGATGTGGGGTGTTCTCCCCTTGGCACCGTGCAGTCCCCAGTCCCAGGTACCTTGGCGATGAGCTGCAGGTTGAAGGGCCCTGTGACCTGCAGCTCCTGCCCAATGGCGTGGACAATGGCCTTGATGCGCTCCAGCGTCTTGGGGGTGATGTCCTGCGGGGGGGTCACCAGTGTGGCATCACCTGAGTGCACCCCGGCGTTCTCCACGTGCTCCGAGATGGCGATAGCCACCACCACACCGTCACAGGCCACCGCATCCACGTCAATCTCCTAGGAGCAGGAACACGGTCACAGCCTGTCCCTGGGGTGGGGGCTGGGGCTTTCAGGGGGCATCCCGGGGCTGGAGCAGCCTCCTGGACGGACCTTGGCCTCCTGGATGAACTTGGAAATGACAACAGGCTGCTCCTTGGACACAGCCACGGCGTTGCTCAGGAACTTCTCTAGATCGCTGTCCGAGTACGCCACGTTCATGGCAGCACCACTCAGCACATAGGAAGGGCGCACAACACAGGGGTACCCCACCTTGCAGCAGAAGTGCTTGGCTGACTGGAGGAGAGATGGAACTTTAGCAAACACACAGAGAGCTACCCTGAGGCAGCCCTCTCCTGTCCGCCGGGCCCCACCTCCATGTTGGAGAGCTCCTTCCAGAGGGGCTGGCTGATGCCGATGGAGTCGAGCAGGCGGGAGAACTTGAAGCGGTTCTCAGCTGAATCTATGGCCTCCGGGGAGGTGCCCAGGATGCGGCACTGCTGCCGGTGCAGGGCCATGGCGATGTTATTGGGCAGCTGCCCGCCCATGGACAGGATCACGCCCTCAGGGTTCTCCAGCTCATAGATGTCCATCACCACCTGCAGCACCATGCGGGGCAGGGGGCTGGCTGGGACAGAGCCATGGCAGCCCTCACCCAAGCCCCGCAGCTGTCAGGGCCCCAGCCCCCTCACCTCAAAGGAAATCTCGTCGAAGTAGAGGCGATCGCACATGTCGTAATCAGTGCTCACTGTCTCAGGGTTGTAGTTCACCATGATTGTCTTGAAGCCCATCTGTTGAGGGTGGGACAAGGTGAGCCCAGAGCCCTCAATGCCTACCCAGCCTCACCCTCTGACCAGGGACATCCACCCCTTGCTCCACAGGGTGCTGGGGCCTGTCTGACCTTGCGGAGCTCCTGGATGCAGCCGACGGCGCACCAGTCGAACTCGACACTGCTGCCGATGCGGTAGACGCCGGAGCCAATGACCATGACATGGGGCTCACGGAAGGCCAGGTCGTGCTCAGAGCCGTTGTAGGTCAGGTACAGGTAGTTGGTTTGGGCCGGCCACTCTGCTGCCACCGTGTCGATCTGCTTCACCACCGGCAGAATCTTCAGGTCACGCCGCATCTTCCGCACGGCCAGCTCGGTGCTGCACAGAGCTGGGTGAGCGCCAGGATCGAGGCAGGGAGCAGAACAGGGCCGCCCCCTCCCCAACTCACCTGAGCACAGCCAGGGCCACCTGCTTATCGGAGAAGCCGAGCTGCTTGGCGCGCTTGAGCACGGCGGGCGGCATGGTGCCCTGCTCACCACGGTACGACTCCAGCAGCACCGCGTGGTCCGTGATGTTCTTCATCTTGTGCAGGAACCAGCGGTCAATCTTGGTCAGCTCATAGAGCCGCTCGATGGAGTACCCGGCCCGCAGCGCCGCCGCCAGCACAAAGATTCGCTTGTCCGTTGGCGTCTCCAGCTCCTGCCAGGCCAGGGTTGAGTGTGGCCGAGGGAGGCAGGTGGCCACCTCTCCCCCCAGAACGGCACAGCCGGCACAGACACCCAGACCCCAGTGCTCACCATGTCTGAGGCCGGCTTCACAGTGTGATCAAAGCCCACACAGTTCTCGTCCACCATCCTCAGAGCCTTCTGGAACGCCTCCTCAAAGTTCCTCCCAATGGCCATGACCTCCCCTGCAGAAGGTGGGGTGAGCAGGTGGATCCCATGCCCTCCACGTGCCCACCAGTGCTGCCCCCCTGCACTCACCCACGCTCTTCATGGAGCTGCCAATCTTGGTGCTGACGCGCAGGAACTTGCTGAGGTCCCAGCGCGGGATCTTCACCACGCAGTAGTCCAGGCTGGGCTCGAAGCTGGCCGTGGTGGAGTTGGTGACAGAGTTCCTGAGGAGGTGACAGGTGTCGGCAGCTGGGGCCATCCCACCAGGGCAGCGCCGTGTCCCGCACTGTGGTGGTACCTTACCTGAGGAGGGGTAGGGGGATGCCCAGGGCAAGTTTGGCAGCCACATAGGCCAGCGGGTAACCAGTGGCCTTGCTGGCCAGGGCTGAGCTGCGGGAGAGCCGGGCGTTCACCTCAATGATGTAGTACTGTGGGCAGCGGGCAGGCAGGGTCAGTGGGTGCCGTGGAACAGGCCAAGCCGGTGACACGGCCAGACCTGCTGCGTCCCAGAGACGCTGCAGCACGGGGGGCTGGGATGCAACAGCCTCATGGGACAGCATGGGGCAGGACCCAGACTCAGAGCGGGGCTGGCCAGGGATCAGGAGTGGGAGCTGGAAGTACCTGCTCTGACTCGGGGTTGAGGGCAAACTGGATGTTGCACTCGCCCACGATGCCCAGGTGCTGCACCACCTTGATGGCTGTGCGCCTCAGCATGAAGTACTCGGTGTCATTGAGGGTCTGACTGGGTGCCACCACGATGGACTCACCCGTGTGGATCCCCAGCGGGTCCAGGTTCTCCATGTTGCACACCTGGCAGTGGGGAGGTCACTGCAGACTTGGAGTTCCCCACTGCTCCACGTGCTGTCCGTGGTGGGTTCCTCCCAGTTCCCACCACATCCTCCCCTGCCCAGCCAGGACTGGAATACACGGGGTGTTTCCACTGCGTGGACAGCTGGGGTGAACACCACAGCATAGGGGTGCAGGGCTCTGGTTCACAGGGTGCAGCTCCCAATGGCACACAGCAGCTGTGCCAGCACCATGGGAGGCACTGGGGAGCCCTCCCTGGGGACAAGGTGCAGTTGGAGCCCCCAGCCCCCAGCAGCTGCCCCACATCTACCCCTCTGCAGCAGCCCAGAGGGCTCCCTCCATCCCGTACCGTGACACAGTTGTTGTAGGCGTCTCGCACCACCTCGTACTCAATCTCCTTCCAGCCTTTCAGGGACTTGTCCACCAGCACCTGGGAGGTGTGGGTGAAGGCCTGGCTCACCAGAGCCACCAGCTCCTCCCGGCTGTTGGCGAAGCCGGAGCCCAGCCCCCCGAGGGCGTAGGCGGAGCGCACCAGTACCGGGTACCCCAACCGCTCAGCTGCTGCCTGCGCCTGCAGCAAGCAATGAGGTCATGGTGGGGACAGGAAGGACAGGACCCTGCCCTGTCCCAAAGCCCCCCAGACCACCCCAGACCTGCTCCAGGGAGGCAGCAGCCTCACTGGGCGCCACGTGCTCCCCGATCTCCTCCATCTTCTCGACGAAGACCTTGCGATCCTCTGTCATCTCAATGGAGGCGACAGGGGTGCCGAGCACCCGCACGTGGTAGCGCTCCAGAACACCCGCCTTGGTCAGCTCCACGCCACAGTTGAGGGCTGTCTGCCCCCCGAAGGTCAGCAGCACCCCATCAGGCCGCTCGTTCCGGATCACCTGGGGGACACGGTGGTAGGACAGAAACCATGGCGAGTCCTGTGTTTTCCAGCTGCCACTTCACCTGTGCTGCCCCTCAAGTCCCTTCCAACCCCACCCAGCTGTACATGCACCAGGCTGTAGGTCATCCCCCAGCCCAGCCTCACACTCATCCCCCAACTTTGCCATCCCTGCATCCCCAAATCGCCCCCTCCCAGCCAGCATCCCGGGGTGCTCACCTGGGTGACGTACTCAGGGGTGATGGGCAGGAAGTACACCTTGTCCGCCAGTCCCTTGGAGGTCTGGACTGTGGCGATGTTGGGGTTGATCAGCACCGTCTGGATGTTCTCCTCCTTCAGTGCTTTGATGGCCTCATGGGGAGCAGAGGGGTCACAGCTGGTGGCCCTAGGCCCCTGCCACCCACCCTGTGTCCCCCACTGCCCCTCCATGTCCTGGGGTGGGCACTCACCTGTGACCCCGAGTAGTCGAACTCGCCCGCCTGCCCAATGGAAAGGCCACCGGAGCCCAGGATCAGCACCTTGCGGGGCCGGGCTGCATCCGAGTCCCCCGCTGACGCCTTGCTGTAGCTCAGCCACTCCTGCAGGCGCTCCCGCACTGGGGGGATGTGGCACGCTGGGGACAGGGCACTCCCAGGCACAGCCCCGTCCTGCAGCCCTCGGCCCGTGGTCCTGGCTGTCCCTCACACTCACACCCACCTGTCCGGGCGTTGCCATGCCCGTCCCGCAGGTCCCGCGCCACCTCCACGAAGACATCAAACAGACCCTCCAGGTCCGTGGGGCCAGCGCAGTGCTCAGGATGAAACTGGACACTGTGGAGGGCGACAGGCAGGGCACATCCCTATGACCTGCCATCCCACAGCCACAGTCCCCCAGGCCCCTGCTGTGGCCCCACGCACACCTGAAGAAGGGCTTGTGCTGGTGGACAAGGCCCTCGTTGGAGCCATCATTGGCGTTGGTGAAGAGCGGGACCCAGCCGGGCGGGAGGCTGCCCGCCTCCACTGCGAAGCCGTGGTTCTGCGCCGTGATGAAGCAGCGCTGCGTGTCCTCGTGCAGGCAGGGCTGGTTGTGCCCGCGGTTCCCATACCTGGGTGGTGGGACAGCTGTCAGGCAGCCCCAGCAGCCAGGACCCCTGCGGTGACCCCAGACCCCCACTCACTTCATCTTGTAGGTACGGGCACCGAGGGCCAGGGCAAGCAGCTGGTGTCCCAGGCAGATCCCAAAAACGGGCTTGGGCTGCGGCGCGTCCAGCACCTGGCGCAGGCTGGACACCGTCTCCTGGCAGAGCTGTGGGTCCCCGGGGCCATTGCTGATGAACAGCCCGTCAAAGTCTGTGTGGAGAGCAGCAGGGTCAGAGCGGGGCCCCCCAGCCCCTCAACATCACAGTAGGGTGCCCCCAGCTCCCCACAGGCTCACAGCAGGCACTTCCTGGCTACCAGCAGAGAAGCACCCTGAGCCTGCAGTCCCCCCGACACCCCAGCAGGGTTGCAACCAAGGTGTTCTGACCCCACAACACACATTCAAGTGACAGCAAAGCCCCC
>VXBT01009992.1:78698-105203 GCA_013400235.1 Oriolus oriolus | reverse complement strand
AAGACCAGGGAAAGGCGTCAGAAGACTTGTATTTGTCAAATGCTTTTGTCTCCTAAGAGTCAGATTTGATTCCCTTATGCTGAAGAGCATTTTCACATTCAAAGTACTCCTATTGATATCAATGTAATAGACAGTCATATAATGCAATTATGCAATTGCTATGCAATTAGAGAATAGCATTATCCAAAGCTGGCAAAGAGAATAAATATTATAAAATAATCCTACACACTTTCTCAACAAGTGATCTTCTCAACATAAAAATCAGGCTATATTGCTCCAATCTGACTAGTAGCAGAAAAATCAAAATCCTGTGCCAAATCCCTGTGAGATCTATTTAATGACTGAGGAAAAGATGACACCAAGTTGTTTACTGGGGTTTTCTTTTGAAACACACTTAAGTTTGTGGGATTTTTTTTAATTAGGAAAAAATTCCCTAAAAGTTTTATTTAAGCCTCAGTTGTATATGCTATGCTATGTGTATGAGAAAAAGCTTTCAATAGACTTTTTTAGAAGATTAAAGGTTGGATTTTACTGTAATTTACAATGTAATTACGTGAATTATGCATAATTATTAACATCTGAGAGAAGTTACCCTATAAGGCATAACATTTTGTTTCTCTTCTTTCTTCAGCTATTATTGTGTACAGATTGCCCTGGACCTGGAAGTGCAGCAAACTCCTAATGAAGTTCATACATGCTGGATTAAATACCATAGCAATGATTCTTGCACTTGTTTCTATGGTAGCCGTGTTTGAATTCCACAACGCCAAGAACATTCCTAACATGTACAGTCTGCATAGCTGGATTGGGCTGACTGCTGTTATATTTTATTCTCTCCAGGTCAGAATCTAACTGTATTTATAAACAGGTTGTAAATTTGAAGGAAGTTTTGAGTAATTCAGGCAAAACAGTCTCTCGCTAGTACATTGTAACTACTGGGACAGCCATTTTATACTCTGATTTGGCAAATTAGCATGTAAATGTACAAATACTGGATCACTGACTTTGAAGAAAAATGCAATTTTAAGCATATTTTGTTTATTTGCTGGGATAATGGTCATTAATTTACAATACAGTTACACAGTAATGTGTTTATAAGCTCTTTTAACTCCTGAACTTACAGCAAGTTATTTAGTTTGTTGGCAGCATATTTAAATATAGTTAGAGCATTTATTAAGGAAGTCTCAAATGAAGTAACAGCTTTTCTTTTTTTTTTTTTTAGCTATCATAAATTTAAGTAGTCACTTCTTGGCCTCAAGACTTTTGTTAATCAGCAGAACAAGTGCATCAGGGAGCAGTAGAGATGTAAAGGATCTGACATCTGAACGAGCTGCTACTGCCTAACCAGTTTTCCTGAATCAGGGAAACTTTGATAGATGTTTGTGGGCATACTTTAAACTGCTCCTCTTGGCAGAGAATTAGCATTATTGTAATGTAAAACGAGTTAATTTAGTACATTTTGCATTTGGCAAAGAGCAACCATGCCCTGAAATTTACAGAACACATACAGATGCTTCTGTGTATACATTCTGAACTCCCTATATTGTGTTATTACTCTATGGAAATTTATTTTGTTCCTTCAAATATTTTTTTTTCCAAAACACTAAAAAGAAAAAAGACTTAATTATTTATGATCAAGCACAGAAAATCCTCAGCTAAGGGATTTGGGTTCTGGACTTTATCCTTCACTGCTCAGGCTAGGAGGTACAGAAAATAATGCTGAAATAGTGTTTTTAACACTTGGAAAAAAAGAAAGGACATTGCAGCATTGTTGAGTATATTCTCAACAATGTTGAGAATGTTCACAGCTGAACAAATTAATAAGAATGAATATGAATGAATAAGAAAGAACAATGTTAACATATTCTTTGTCCTAATAATGCAGCATTTCAAGGAAGTCTGTACTGCCACTACACTGAGTATCAGTATTTTTTCTAATGGTTAAATGAAGAATTGCGAGTAAGATCTTAGTTCTACTTTTAATTTTGCTACTATGAACATGATCAATGGCACTTAAATGCTTTGCCTGTCACATCAAAAGACCCTTGGTGTTCCTTCCTCCAATCTGGGATGTAAGTCTCCAGTCAGAGACTGATGTTTGTTAAGTGAGTGAGCACTACTAAAAATAATCATAAAGTAGTATCTTTGTTAATAGAGAAGACACTTGGCACTTACCAGGAGAGGCGTCAGTCCTACGCTCACATAATATTCTGCCTACAGGAACAATATTGTAACTATACTGTTTTTAAGTCAAATGTAGGTTAATACAGTATAGCACACTGACATAAATTTAAGAATAGGGCAAAAATGTAAAAAGAGACTGTCTCTTGGAAAACGATGTCTCTGGAAAGAAGTACTCAAAAATTACATCAAGCTCGAAATGAGTTCTCACAATGCTGTGACAATAGGAAAAAGATGGCATTAATGAAACTAATAAGAAATAATATGGAATATTTTTTTTTAATAGAAAAGAATTATCAGAAAAATGAAAAGCAGCAAACCCAAAGAAACTCTGGAAAAGTAATTTGAGAGCTGGAAAAGCTATCTTCCAGTGCGAGGCTTAAAAAACTCCAACTGTTTAGCAAATCTAAGATTAAGAGATTATTTGATTATGGTGTACTAAAATGCTTCCCAGGGAGAAAATATCAGGCTCTCTAATACATCATGGAAAGACAAAACAAGGACTAAGACTGGAAGCTAAAGCAACATGAAATACAAATTTGTGCCCTGTGTCTAATTTGGCAGCAGGGGTGAGTAACGGTAGAACAAACTAAAGACAGGATGACACCTCAATATGACTGGGCAAGCCTGTGACTGCAACCATGGGACATGACGGGTTATTTTCCATCACAAAATTAGTGCTAATGGGAGGACTAATGTCCCTGGAACAACTTGATGCCACCCATACATGTCTTCACTCTGTAAATGCCATGTGATTGATACATTTAGAGACCATTCCCTTTCTAAAGATAGGCACTTGAATTGAAATTCTTACAAGGTAAAATTATTTAATCCACTTAAGTCAGAAGGTTAGACTGCCTTCTGATGTTCCTTTATGTGAAAATCTGTAACATGAGCAGAGAACAGGACTTGAAGAGACTGTAAAAGTGTAGCTCCTCACACCTTTACTATATTAGCAAATTAGTGACACTGAAAACTTGTGTTTCCAGTACTTAGTTTGGTTGGAGTTCTAGCATTATCAGTAAGTTTGGACACCGATATTAGGTAGGATGATTTATAAAATATTTAATGTCTGCTTCCCAAGTGCTAATCCAGAACTTTGATTTGGTTTTGACAGGAAACACATTCAAAAACAGAAATGCCAATTCTTTTCAAATTTTTACCTGAAGACATCTCAGAATGGAATTTTTATGATTATTTTTATTCTGTTTGAGAAGTGCCGTTTGTTTTCCATCTAGCTTTAACTATGAATCTGTTTTGTTTTTAGCTTCTCTTGGGTTTTGCTGTCTTTCTGCTCCCTTTTGCTCCAGTTCATCTCCGAGTAGTTCTCATGCCGATACACATTTATTCGGGTCTTACCATCTTTGCAACAGTGATTGCAACAGCTCTCATGGGAATCACAGAAAAGCTTATATTTGCATTGTAAGTATTTTTTTCCACTTGTTTATTAAGGTTATTCATTGTAAACTACACTTCCATTTGCCCAGAATAATAAACATCCAGTACTGGGACACTGTTTTGTTTGTATTAAAAAGACCCACCTAGCAGAAGACTGCTGTTTTAAGACCAGGATTGTCTTTAAAACAATCTTTTCTGACCTTTTCTTTTTTTTTTTTTCCTTTCAAAGGAAAAATCCTACATACAGTGCATCCCCACCAGAAGCAATTTTGGTCAACTGTCTTGGTCTTTTGCTTGTCATATTTGGTTCACTTATTTTGTGGATGGCAAGCAGGCCCCATTGGAAGCGCCCCCCAGCAGAGAACGCTAAACTTCTGAGGTCCATTGCAGCGACTCCTGAAGGCACAGAAGTAGAATCCACAATGACAAACAGTAGTAATGCAGATAAATCTGATCTGAGGATCAGTACTGAAGCAGCCAGAAAACAAAACATCAAATCTGATGAAGCAGGACAAAGATCAACTATGTAAAGAAAATACACAGAATAAAAGTACTATTATACTGCCAAATTCCCGCTGGTGAGGGTCCTTCTAATTTAGTTATATTGATATATAAGTAGGTTGGGGATTCATTTTTAGTATGGCTTGCTGAAAGATACTCAAGTTTTCTGCATAGGGATTTAAATTCCTGTAAGTCCCAAACATATATTGGTCCATGCCTAGTCCTCATTTAAAAAAAAAACCAGCATGAATGACATCATGCAACGGGAAAATCACATAATTGGAAACTGTTTTCCATCTCACTTCTTAATTTAATGCTTATATCTCTCCTAGTCACGAAAAATTTAACAAGATACAGACTAAATTTTGCTCTTGAGTGATTTTTCAGGTTATGAATGAGCCATGAAGTACACCAGACAATAATTTAATTTGTCACATATAAATTTTCTGGTACTTTTCAGTTTTTTAAAGCTCAGATTTCTCTAGTTGATTAAACCCCTCACCAGCTGCTATGTTCTATGGGATTTGAGGTCATTCAGCATTTTACGGAGTTGCTCCATAAAATTGTTTATTCTGAAATTTTTAATTAAAAAAAAGAAATTAAATGTTTGTTTGATATCTTCATAAAATGTTATGTTTCCTTTAGAAACTTCTGGGGTTTTTTGGTTTTGTTTTTTTAAAACCAGAATGTATCCGTTGACTTTTTAACAAATTCTATCAAAAATATTGTATACAGACAACATTTGGCCTTGAATTATGTGCAATTATTACCGAAATCTAAGGAAATTTTAAGACATCCAAATGCAGAATTTTTCTTATTTGAAAAGCTATAGAAACACGCTTAGAAAAATGTAACACTTAAACTAAGTCTTCCTTTTACCCCAGAAGGCAGCATTCCACTATCTTTATTTGATTGCACAGTTCTGTTGATTTATGGTACTAGATTAGAAATTAGGAGGTTAGAAACCAGAAAAATCTGCTATCACTCTCACAGAAAAAAAGTGAGCTTCAAGTGAGAAATGCTTTCTCTAAGACTTAGGTGAGCTTTGCTGTTTTAACAAAATACTACCTGTTAACTGAAAGCCAGTTTGGGTATCTCCACACTGACTTCTAAAGCATTATTATCATAGGCACAAAGACATGCTTTAGTCTATAAGCAATCTATATAAACTTGATGACTTTTTAATTTGAAATTACAGTGTTAAATAATGCCATTTTCTCTAAATAATGAAGAGTCCCTACTGGCACTTTACTTTTATAGCTCTTTCTAGTAATTGAAGTATTAATGTATTATGCTCATTCATTAATTTCATAGATACAAACAATATTTAGACTTTTACTAATATAGAAGAATAATTATAGTAGATTATTTGGACTGTACATGTCCAAAATGATGAGCCATTCTATTATAATGTCTTGTAAAAGCTGCAGAGCCCACTAGAAATCCATATTTACCACCATTCATGTCAGAATATAGATAGTTTCAGATAGCATATAATTTCCTACTTTTTAAATACTACATAAATTTTTATCTACTTCAGCTTTTAAAAACATTTTAATATATTACCCTTCAACAAATACACCATTTTTGTAGTTCACTGTGTGTTAGTACAAACTATTTTGGACAAGAATTACTTTGGGTCTTCTCTGACAAGAGGCACCTCAGTTCCTGTTATTTGATTTGTAAAAATATTTTATTATTTGGTGAATGCAATACAGAAAGCTAGCATAATAAAATATTTTTAAAACTTTTCTGCTGTACCATTTGGTACTCAAGGACTACATCCCAGAGTTCTGTGTTTTCACTTACAGGTTTGTGGATGACTGGGACCAACCTCACATTGGTGTATTTTTTCACTGTAGAAAATATCGACTTTTAACGTACAATTCAGGTATAACAGAAGGAATACTAAACTAAACTACTAAACTATTGTGTGAGCACTCCTCCAGTCCCACTATGTGCAATGAATCAGCGAAGCATAACAGGGGAAGTGAATAAATGAGCTCACTTGTAGTAATTTACTATGCAGCTTTCCATACCGCACTCACACAGGCAACAGCATTTTAAATTGTTATGCATTGGCCTGTTACTGTGTCTCACCCACCTGAGAAAATGAGCTCCCTCAATCCTTGCATAGTACTAGGTCACATCATAAAAGCACGTGTTTGTATGGAAGGTAGTCAGTTGCCTAGGGATTGTTCTGGAGGAAACTAACTGTACAGTGTACTGGAAAAAACCACAAAATCTATATGTTCTTTTGTTACAGCACTGAGTTGAATGTATGGAAATGAACATCCTCTAGGTGACTGGTTCTATATGCTGTTAAAGTTAAGCTATGATAACCAGTATGCCCTGTCTTCCATTGTATTCCCTGTACATTCCCCTGTATCGAGGGGAATGATACTTGAAAAAAGAATGGTGGCATTTCTTTACTTCTCTATTCTCATGAAGAGCAAGGTACGAGTAACACTAAGATTGTGGGCTCAAACCCCATATGGGCCACTTGCTTAAGAATTGGACTCGATGATCCTTCTGGGTCCCTTCCAACTCTGACTATTCTGTGATTCTGTGATGTAAAACTAATTGAAAATCAAGGATTAGCAACCTTTTAAGGGGAGCCTCACAGAACATAATTTTGTTTTTAAACTTAGAGGTCAAACATGATAGTAGAAACTCAGTGGAAGCTGGAAGATTCCATTTGAGGAATTTATAATCAGTGATATCTCATGTGCATGAACTATGGGATTCTGGCTGCTGGCCTTTGGAAGGTCCCCATGAGATGCAGTAGCTGTGCACTCCTAAACCTTGATCAATCTCGGTGTGTGCAATTTAAAACTGACAAAACATACTATAGACTTTTGGCTTAATTCTAAACTGACTAGAAAGGCCTCTAAGTATCCTTGCAAAAAATGAGGTTAGTTCAAGTACTAAATAAAAATACGTAAGTCTTTGGTGAGTAATAGTCCTAAACCTGCTTCTCAAAGTGGCCTTCCATTAACTTTCCTTTCATGCAAATTTTCTTACCTGTATTTATGACTAACATAAATACAGGAGCAACACAGGCAATAAAAGTGTATTTTCAAAGATACAAATGGAAGGTAGAACTCTAGCTTTTTCATCAGGATTTTTCTGCATGTTTGGAAATCATCTACATGGTTGTTTTTACAGGAACATGATTGTAGCACTTATATTCCAGGTTTGGATTCCTGTAAAAAAACAGGAAGTCACAAAACCTAACACTGAAAGTGCTATCTTTTTAAGATGCCTGGAAAAAATTACTATATTTACATGCTGTCATGCAGTACTATGCACAGAAGCGAAGAGTGTTTTTTCCAACATTAATGAAACTGAGAAATGATGTTGCAAATTAGATTTTAAAATTGAATGTAATTACATGTGTACTTCTTACCACATGTAACAAAGAATATTGCATATGATATTGTAAATATGGATTACTTGTTTACATGGATATTTTACTGAGTGACTAAAAGATATTGCCAAATATTTTCTATTTCAGAAGTCTCTTTCTTTTGCATTTATTTCAGAAAATTCCCTCCTCTGTTTCTAACTGTTCACAAGAATTTTAAAAAATTATTTTATTATCCAAGGTACTTATTTGTAGATGAGAGCAAATATTTAATTGCAATGTCTGTTTGCCTTATTCTTCTTTTATATGTTAATAAAAATTATTTTTCGAGCTTATGATAGTACTGAGTACAGATTTTTATTATGGTACTAAAATATAACTTTCTAAATTTGGATAAAGATCAAATTACTCCTAAATTACTTCTTGAAAATAGGACAGTTGTACAAATTTCTTAAATATGTCTTAATTTCAACTATTTATTATGATCTTTTTGATGAAATTCTTCCAACTCTGACTATATATCATCAGTATATATATATCGTCAAATGAATTCACTGTATAAACAATTTGTATTTCATATTCTGATCATAACAGAAATTCCTCACAGCAGTTGTTAGAGAGAAGGAAAAAACAAACCAAAACTATCCTGTCATAAGAATGCCATAGCAAATATGGGAAGATCATGAATTCTGATATATAATGGTAACATTATATGGTGAGATCCATATACCCTCAGATAAGTAACAGCCAGACTAAGCACAGACCCCATGGAATCTTCTGACCCAATTTAACATCTGCATATCAAGTTACTCATAAATAGGTTCATGATCATAAAATGCTGTAAAAGTAAAATCATCTATATGAACATATCAGTAACAACTAAGAATTAAGGTATGTTCTTGAGTTTAATAAGTTTAATTGGAAATTCTCCTGAAAGTGTAAAGCATAAATTGATTATTCGTGCATATCATACAGCTGTTGGCTAAAATTTTCCAACATTGTCATCATCACAGAATAAGAAAAAATACTATTAAAAACATTAGTGTAGCAGAAAACCTGTTGCATTCAAACCTGACAATTCCCTTGACTGATAACTTCCCTTAAGTGTTACCTGTAGGCTGGATGTGTTGGGGAAAATTGTGGTAAAATAGTCCATGTTTTTAAAATATGTTGATTATGAAAAAAATCACTAAAAGCTCAATTGTATCCAAAGTTGAAAGAGGGGACTCAAATTTTGGCAGGAGGACTACATCTGTGTGGAAAAGTGGTTTTTGTAAGTGGTTGATGGAACCCTTGTAACTTACAATACAGATTTTTGCACTGTGTTATGGTATGAGCAACACTTGTGATCTCTGTAAGACTAGTGGGCAGTAATGAAGGGTAAACTATTAGTCAGGTAGAAATTCAAACACAGGTCAACAAAACAGATGACAACCATTCCAGGCAATTCAGCTAAGAGAAGAGAAGAGGCAAAGTTGAGAAGAGGCAAAGTTGAGAAGATCCAGTTACTACTGTATACATACCAGAAATCTAAAAAGGGCCCCAGCTAACTCTTACAGAAGAAGCAGAAACAATGGGTATAAATTTCAGTGAGCTCATTTATGTTCACAAATGTTCTCATCACAGAGCACCAGCCAACATATGTTAGCATGGGGCTTGAGGTTACAGCTGAATCCATGGCAATGTACACTGACTACTCAGTGGCTCTCAAATTCCGTATTTTGCTGGTCACCAAGTCATGTCATAGTTACAAATACAGCCATCAGAAAATGGATAAAAGTTTTGAAAATATTTGCAATTTCTCGTTCAATTTTCACAAGCATTTCATTCCAGTGAAAGAAAAAATCCTTTGAGTAGTACTCAAATTCTGCAGGACATTTAAATTTTAGCGTGATTAATAGCGTGATGGTCAAATATTTTTGTGGCAGATGATCCTTCTCATATGTATACAAGCAGTAATCCATTAGATGGCAAGCACTATCAAAATGGCCTTTGGCAGATGCTAGACCAGCCTTTCTTTTAGGTGATAGACTATGATGAGTTGTCTGCCCCAAACAAAATTACAAGGTTAGTAGTCACAAAACACACAGTCATGTCAGAATTTATATATTCACTTCTCTATTCTTTCAAAGGGTCCCCTTAGAATATGGTATTTCTTCATCCCTGATGTTGGAAATTGTTCTTTATTGTGCTCCACCTCAGAGCTCTTAAGCTTCTGTTTGTAACTTTTGTGCAAATACAAGCTTGGTTAAAAGACCCAACAAGAACGGAAAAGCATGAAAGTTTAGGGCTAAGTTCATATACGAGATATGAAAGTAGCAAGAATTAGAAAAAAAACAGGAACTTCCAGTACTTTTACCATTTGACCTTGCAGTCTAAAAAAAAATAAAAATTGATCCTGAAAAAGGGAACACGAGTGCCAATTTCAAATAATGAAAAAGTACACTTCTGCCATCTGATACATGCTAACAGCTTCTGGTTTTAATTTACTCTCTTTGTGGATACTGGCGTGTTCTCTGATGATGTTTTCCGATCTATTCCACTGAACAGACTAGTTTCACTACTACTGAAAGCTATTTTTTACATGGTATGCTAGTGCTATTGCTTCATGTCACTTGCTTACCCATTCTCTCAGCCTACACTGGAAGTTATTTTGTCTCCTGTGGCTAACTAGTACTGATGTAGACAAGGCACCGTGGTTTTTAACAAAGCTTGCTATTCATGTTTAAGTCAACAAAGTGGCAAAATTCACGTAATTCTGATTCTCCAGGACATTACTCTCACTATTGTTATGACTGTTGGACCTGGTAGAAATACTAGTTTCAAATACCCTAGAAATTCAGCTTGAGTGCTTGATCTTTTTGTTAAAAACAGCAATTGCTGTTGCAGTTGAGGAATAGCTCATACACCACTGTGGCAATGGGAGCACTAATACTATCTGGCTCCTGTTTCTGGTCAGATGTAGAGAGTGGGATTAAAAATACAAGAAAATTTACATGACTGTTCATTGCTGTGATTACTGCATCTGTAATGAGGAATTTGAAAAAAAGTTCAGTAAGGCACAGCCTCTGTAATCATTTTAGTCTGTTCCAAATGCAAGACTGCCAGTGGATAATAATGACCCTGAATGGCCCTGACCAGCCTCATCTGGTAGCTTCAACCCCCACACTCGTGCTCAGGAGTCCAAGGGCTCTAATCCAGATCCACCTGGGTGTTTCAGTGCTTGCCTGCAGCCTCTCAGACCTGACTTCCTGGCCTCATTTCTGCCTGACCCCATCACCCTGGACCTGCCTAGTGACCACAGGACTCTGACCCTCAGTAGGTCAGGTTAAGACTTGTGGAATGACTTTCCAGCATAACTGTCAATCCGCCTCAGCAATTGAACCGGGTTGCCATTTCCTGCAATTCGTGCCTGCCCTGCTCCCAGCCATTCCTCACTGCACCCTGACAGCAATCTTCTTGCATATTCAGCCTGTACTCTGAATTGGATAGATCACTCTTCATGAAGTATTTGCTGTAGACAGAGAGTGGCTTCTCCATTTATAACTATTTCTTCTCTTCATATTGTTCTATGGAAATACTTCGCTTAAAGAGCCTTAAAATTACATTTTAGTTATAATCTACAAATAATGGATGAGGTGCATGGAGTGAACAAAGATATTTGCCTGACAGTTACTCAACAATGATAAAGCACCATTTTTTCCTGCATTTACAATTATACTGAATGATACCATAATTTCATAGGTCTCCATATCTAATAAGACTAGCAGCAGGAAATATCTATTCCCATGTAGAAAGGCATGCTTTTTTAAAAATCTGCAGCAATGTAAAATCAGAGATAAATCTTGTCCTCACTTTATTGCGTACTGTAAGCAGAAGTTGCAAGGGCCTAGCAAAACAGAACTGCAGCAGGTCTCAAAATGCTGCAGTAGAAGTTTTCCTAGCTCTTTGGTCTATACTGACAATTATGCAGCTGGTGACTGGCATGAAAGACTGCAGCTCTGAAAAGAAGGCACTGTTTATACATGGATTTGGATTAACTCTTCCCTGCTACCAAGCAGCGGAATCTTGATGATGGCACTGCAAAAGCCTGGAAACCATTTGTCTGTTCATGAGACTGTAACTGTATAACCACAAGCACTATTTGAGTGAAAGAGTTTGCATATGGACCTAAGCACTGCTCTCCTCTCCTCAAATAAATGAAAGATAATTCACAGGCAATACAGGTGGTCAGCAATTACCACATTCAACAGCTGTTCAAATCCCCTCCACAGTTACTTCACTTTGAAAAAAAAAGTACCTTTAAGTAAGAATTGCATCCAGAGTTTTTAGTTGACTTCAGGGACAGGAGAATTCTCTGTTACTCCAGTCTCTTGCTGTACTTGTACTCCATTTGCACCTGCTTTTAATATGAAGTCAAATATTCTGGCACAGAATGACATGGAGTGCTTCTTTTGATTTCTTCCTTTGTTAGCCTATGTCAGTCACCATGGAGTCTTGTGCACTATGTTTGAACCTCTTTTTTAATTTTCAGTTGCTACTCAGGTACTAACTATAGGAAACTCTATCAAGGAATCTACACGTGGTTTGAGTTTGTCACAGCAATGCCTCGGTCTTCTTCCTAAGGGAAGAGGTGACTACAGTCCTGTGAGAGTTCAGACATTTCTCCACATTTTCCTACAAATTCTATTAATTTGCACTTACCAACATTATGCTTTCCAAGCCACTGAGTTACATGTGCTCCATTCACTAATTAACATTTCCTTCTTATTCCAAACTCCTTTTGCCAGTTCTTCTGAGGACATTTTACTCCTGTCTTTGTATTCTCTGAATCTCTGCTCTAGCAACTAAATCTTTATATTTCTGGGTATGTTTTCTCTGGTTTAAAACCTGAGTGATCAATCTCTCATCTTGGGGAGGGTAAATCAGTTTAGTCTGAGTAAGACAGTTCCTCCTAATGCCTTAAAGGACTAATTCAGTCTGAAGTAAACTCTTGTGGACACAAAGACATTTTGTACATCAGTACAACATGTACAAATGCAAATTATATCACAAACCCTACTTTTAGTTTTATTACGTTGTCACCATGTTTATGATAGGTATTTGTATTATAATTAGTTTCCTTTGCCTATCTGTAAACACTTAAAATATCCCTAATCAAATAATAATAACAAAGAATACCTTGGGGTTTTGATCTAACATTTTGAATTTTCAATTAAACATATTTTTGGGGCTTTAGAGCCAGTCTGTACGTAAAATACATAAAATTAATTCCACCAGCTACATCCAACAATTTTTGGTTACTTTGTAATTTCAGGTCTGACTCATTTTGAGAGCAGACAGCATGTGTAGCCTCTATGTAAAACACTAGGAAAAACTTCAATTTGTTCTCTTTATGGATTTGTTTATTCAGAAAGAAGCTTCGAAATAAAAGGCTTTGAAAGGCTGGCTGAATAATGAGTTGTTATTCTTTGAAGGCATATTATCTTTAAAAATACAAGAAAACCTGAGGGCTTCTAATGAGTAGAACTCTTATTTTTGAAAGAAAATAAATGGAAGAGTTTGAAAAGATTTTTTTCTTGTAGGTTTTTTTCTTCCTCCTGGAGCTGCCTGTTGCTCTTATGTGGAAGCTTCCTGCTGATTTGACTTTTTATTCTGCTGTGAGATTGGTGCCAAGATTTACATGATTGCTGTGGATATGAACTGGATTTAGCATAAGGAAGAAAACTGCTTTTCCCCTAGGGAGAGACAGAAAAGGGAAAGACAGAGTGGGGCACACAGACAATAATATCTGAAGCTATATTCTCGGTCAATTATTTTATTCATCCTCTATTTTAGATTATGCTGCAACTAATAAAAGGCAAGAAAGCTACTGGTCTCAAGCCAGGAACACAGATAAGCAAGGAAACTCTTTGTGGTTTAATGCAAATGTCCAGCTATAATGGAAGCAATGTACTGTTTTTATATAGAATTGACATAGTGCACCTTGTGACCTAAGTATAATTATCAAAAACTCCTATCAGAATCTGTCAGGGAGAGGTTTGCCTTCTACAGAAGGTCCTTCAGCAGAGAGAAAAGGGTGACTGTAGAACTGGGCATCATTACAATTATTTCAGCAGTTCATTGTCTGTATAGTCTTTTGCACATTCTTCAGTTTTTAATTACATTCTCTGAACATTTCAGCAGGTAAAGATTTTTGCTTATAAGGCAGACTTGTGCAACTTGAAATCATTTACAGCCAGTTGGCCGACAACTGTCTTCTGTTAACCTACAGTGCCCATGGAAAATGCAGTTTTTTGAGATACTGGAAAAAGTTTGCATCAAAACGCAGGGAACTTCACAAGCAGGCAAGGCTCCACAGTAAGCACACAATAAATACTGAGGGCAGAAGGCAGTTAGAGGGATTTTGGCACTGAGAGGGTATAGGTTTTCAAATGTAACTACTAACAGGTGATTTAATTTATTTTAGTATTTTTTCTAATTAAATGATATACACCTAATAAATAAAATTAAATATCATAATTGAACAAAATAGAAATATTATCTACTTGGTCTAAAAGTTTAAATTCAATAACTGGAAGATAGCAAAATATTACTGAGGTAAATATTCTGGAGTTCCTGAACTGGATGTATTTAATAGAAAAATGGGTAAGAATTAATTTTGTTCCCTTTTCATTTGATCAGTTACATGAACAACATTTATTCTGACATTTAAATCAGATTCTTTAACTACAATGACAGATTTTACGGTTTTGCATTTTGTTGATCACAAATTTATGATTATCTCATGAAATTCAATTACTAAGAATAACTGATCCTTTAAATTAAGTCATGCCTGTTTCACTGCTGGTTTTTCTGCTAGAAAATATTTGAGATATTCAGTTATCATCTGCAAATCTTCAAAAGGCATTTCTTGAAAAAAAGTGTCCTCTTAGGGCCACTGATAATAATCACTTGGTATTTTTGCATTTGCTAAAGATTACCTCTAATATCAGTGTTCCTTGAATAGGAATTTTAGCAAAGCCTCAAATTTGGGGTATATGGACAAGCTTCCTGGAGTTTAGAGGTTTATTTGAGCATCCAGAGTCTCAGTGAATCCACCACTCTATTGCAACTCCCCTTAACAGAATTAATTTGAAGATAAACCTAATAACCTGATTCATAACTACAATATTACCACGAGGGCTATGTTATACTCATTATCTACCTTTGAGAAGAATTTATTTTCTTTGCAAATCATGGCAAATTGAGACTTGGTTTAGTGTTTTACATTTTACTCCCCTGCTTTTAGAGTGGAGTGTTGACATAGTTTCCTTGTTTCAAAACCTCTAATTTTTAAATATCTCCTGCTATGTTGCATTTGACTTTACTTTCTCTTACATGGGGAGGAGAGCACTGTGGGGAACAAGAAGTTATTGTTATTTCTCCCCTCCCTATTTCCTACAGTTGGCTAATGAGATTTCTAACAATGAAATTCAGGGCAAGAAGTCTTACCGGGAAGATCAGAGAGTGTAAAGTCCAGCCTCTGTGAACTATTCTGATCTCCTACAAATCAAAAGTTGTAGGTCTCAGCCAATAACTCCCATACCAGTTCAGAAATTGTGCGTAAGCATACAGAAAAAATGGCAATTAAAGAATTTAGATAGACTATTTCTCTTCCCCTAGATACATTGTTCCAAACCATAATTTAAAAAAATTTTGAAGTACATAATTAATACATTAAATTTATCTACCTTTGACTTTTGATCACTGGATTTTATGCTTTTATCTAGTAACTAAAGGATCCTCTACTACTAGCTGCTTTCCTTCTATATAGATATTCATAATTGTGTGACTCATTACCTTTTCTATGAAGCTAAATGTGGAATCTGCATATCAAGTAGGTAGATTGTTCATTCTCCTGCCCGAAATGAAAGAACCTACATCACAAAATTGACTACACAGAGCATCAATTTACACCCTTACATGGGGCTATAACTAACTTCAACAGCCCAGCCTTGGGCTTGTCATGGCTAGCTCAAGCTGTTACCATGTTCACTGTGTTCCAACAGGATCCAGCAGGCTCAGTGCAGAGCCAGAGCAAGTTCACATTTATTCCTACAGAATGCAATATATAAAGCTATCCAATACATGATAAAGGTGGCTTTAGGACTTCTTTGGAATACATGTGCTCACAAAAATTTTCACAATTTCATCTGAAAATTCAGTACTTTTAGTTTTGTAAAGATTTGGAATAAAACTGACTGTCCCAACAGAGTAACAGGTCACCTTCTTTCCAATAGTTCTTTTGTCCATTTCATTCATTTGTACAGTTAAGTGCAGGAGTGGGACAAAACTACCAGCAGCTGACAGCACTTCTGTACCTCAATTCTTTTCCACGCTTGCACCACAAGTCAAGGAGGTGACATTATGAACATGATTCATCAGATTGATTAGAAAGACAAAACATCATATCCTATCCTGACCCAACACAGAAACCTGTCCAATGAGATTTTTTAAAAGCAACCAACTGGCCGTGATTAACAGCAATATAACCAGAAGAGACCTCCTGAGAGGAAAGGAGAAAGTGCCAATGAAAAGGAAACAGTGTATGCAACTATACATACACAGTATCAGTGGAAACTAGCCAGAAACAGTGCTTTCCTAAAAAATCTGAAAAAAATACATATGCAAACTGGATTTCATGCAGAAAAACAGAGGTCTTCTTTATTAATGGAGCCCCCTAAGCAGCTTAGACAGCTGTCTAAGCTGTTGGGATCCAGTTTTGCCAGCTCTCCAGAGCTCTTCCCTTAAAACTGTCTTGTTCTCTGATTCATGCTTACCAAAACCCGACAGCGCTTCACTGATACATTGAATTCACTGTCTAGTATACCAGCCAATACTATCTTGGGTTTTTAAAATAGTAAGCTTGATACTAAGCTGTCTACCTCTGTCCAACCTATTTTATACTCAGATTATAGGATGTGTCAGTGAAGAACAATATTTTCTCTTTATTTGTATAACCCATTGTACTGCAAATTCCTTGTTCCTTTCTAGAGCCCCTATTTATGGCAGTAATACAAACATAATGAGAAGAGAGGACAGCAGAAAATATCCAAAGTATTAACTTCAACTGAGCTCTATCACTGAAGGTCTAAGAGGATCAAACCAACATTTCTGCAGTAGAAGTGTTTGTAAATCCACCCAAAGATAAAATTATGAATACTTCTTCTTTGCTTGAATAATGAAAAATCTTATCTAGAAAGTGTGCTTAACATTCCACAAGTCAATGCTGTTTATTACAGTGTTATCACACACCTGCAGCTATTTATTACAGAATAAACAAAATGAAAAATCTTTTCTGTTTCACTGGGTCAAGAAGCACTGGCAGAGCTGTGCTTCGATTTGTTACAATGCCACTTGAAATCTAGCTTTCATAAACATGAAGCTTCCTTTCCAGATATACAACCAAATCACATTGAATTTTATGTCAGAGAGCTCATCCAATTAGTTTTCATTAACTTAAATATATGCTTATGTTTCTTAGCTGCTTTTGTCAGTTTTACAACAGTATCTTTTATTCAAGGGTGGCAAAAAGTATTTACCCATATCTTAACTGGACTTGGCTGCACAGTACTGGTTGCTGGCATATTCTGCTAGAATCTCTTGATTCTTCAGAATAGTTTTGTGTATGATAAACCCTAATCTACTGTCTTTATGCAGCTGTACACAGGATCAAATAAAAATCAAGTTAAGAAAGCTTGCAGAATGAATCAGAGAACAGTGTTTAAGAGAGAACTGAGTCACTGTGCTTCTAAAATTTTTTAAAAATTGTATCACAGGTTTCCTGATGATATGAGAAGTCTAACACACTGCAGTAAGCCTTCTGTCTGAATGCGTGGCAGGAAAAAAACAAAACACAAAGTTTAAAAAATCCAGTAAAATTGTGAAGTCTTTTGTAGTATTGATTCTACAGATCGCGTTACCTCTCGAGTTCAGAGACAGAGTCTCATAATGCGATCCTTTTCCAAGCAAAACAGGCACCTAAGTAAAAGACAGTTGTGTGGTCTAGCACAGTGTTCTAGAAGTTGTTTGAGATACATCTAATACATGTAGGACGTTCCTGCATCAATATATTCTAGCATCATCATTTTGGCAGGTCTGTCAGTGCAAAACCAGTTCTAATTTATACCCAACATCTTTATTCAGCAGTCTCAAAAGTTTCATCCTGCACGTTTCCCCAGTCTCCTGTTACCTAGTTTTTGTACATCTGGTTGTCTGTTTTTTGCTTGGCACAGTCTCTTTCCAGTTCAAGCTAAATACGGAATAAAATATTTCTCTTTAAATGCTTATCCTTTCTCTTTTTCTGTGGTTAGCCTGCACATTTGGTAGCATTCTATTTACCCTTCAAGCTGTTTCAGAAGATAACAACATTTTTGCTCTAATTTTAGAACCTTAATCAGAACTTCTTTCCTGCATTCCCATGCAAAACAACAGCAAAGAGAACCTCGCTGTGCCTTTAAAAACTCAAAACACCAAGGTTTCATTAGTATTCTGAAAGAAGTCTTTTAAAAATGCAAATCTGGGGAACAGTTACCTGTGTGCACTACATTACAGTGCAGAAATCTTTGGCATACTGATGACAGAATCTGCAGATTCCCTTTTAGCTCTCTAGGGAGTCCTACGAATTTCAGATGCAGCAGCCCATGGTTCAATTTCTTGCTGGAATGGATTCTCCACAAGTAGGGATAATCCTTCATTTGATGCTTACTCACTTGGATATATTTCTGTATTCCATACTGGCCATACTAGGCTTTGCAATGCTTATTTATTCTTCCCAGAATGTGTTTCTGTATTAGCTGATATCATTACACTTATTTGGTTGAAATGGCACTTTTCTTTTATGACCTTCTTCTCATTAGGTTAAAAGAACTTTTCAAAGCTATTATCTCTAGGCCAATACTTATCATGCTTGTTCTCAGGCTAACAAGCCACATTTTTTTCCACTTCTAGTTTGAAGAGAACCACTCAGCAGTTTTGGGGGATCAGACTTTCAATTATACACAGATACAGCTGGTTTTATCAAATACTTACCAAATGCAGTAATTCCTTATTTTCATTATTTTTTGAATTTTTTTCTCTGCTAATTATAAGTAAATAAGATACAATAGCACCTCAAACACCACCTTCAATTTTTTTTTTGTTTCGAAATTCCTCCTGAAGCTTATCTTCTCTCTGGTTTTATAACAGCTATAAGGTACTTGGAGCATCTTTTGACTTGACTCACCATCTGAATATTTTAAGTAAAATTAATAATAACTCCAATATCCTTACTATAAGAACTACGCATAAGATAACATGCAAACTATATGCATGTATTGATATATTACCTACATTACATAATTTTCGTTTATGTAATAATTATAATAATAAATATATTGTCTAATATCTCAAGTAAAATACAGCTAAGTTACAGATTACAAAACATAAAATAGATGTTAATGTAATTTTGAATCTATAAAAGCAGTCTAACTAGCTAAGATTTCAAAAGAATATGCTGTTCTCTAGGTAAATAGAGCACAGTGAAGCACACAACATTTTATGACTTCATGGTCACACAGATACATATACATATAACAATAATGCAGTTTAAGGAAACAGGTTATTGCATCTGAAAGACAGCAGATGAAGATGGAAGAAATGGAAAAATCAGCTTTATGCAAACCTTGTGCTGTACAACCTGCCAGCTTGTGTCATGCTCTTCAGCCATCACTGGATCTCCTGTGAACAATGAAAGATTCAAAATAAATACAAATCAGAACAAGCCACAGTCTTTTAACACTAAATACTGCTTAACCTTACTTAATAATTGTATTTTTGGTATCCAGTATTACTGAACTTTAGTTGGTTAAGAAAATTCTAAAAGCATTTCCAACATTGTCTTAGCAGACACTGAATCAGATTTTTCAATTGTTACTGTATCACATAAAAAGTCTATTTAAAATGAATTTTAGTCCAAGTCCTGACAGAGCAATTGCTCATTGCTCAACTTCCTAGTACCAGCACTGTTCTTCACAGTGCAGAAACAATTCAAAATACAGTCACATCAGCATTCTGTTGAGTCCTATATTTTCTAGCAAATAAAACAAGGTGGTTTGACAATCACAGATATTGCTTAATCTTTCTGGATAAATAAAAAGCCAGTAAATTTAAGCATTTCCATTCATTTTACACAGTATTGTGAGATTTATTTTAATAAAATGAACTCTAAGATCTAATTGATTGGTTTCCATCTGTAATTTAGAGAAAGATTTTCAAAGGCATGAAAGCCTATTAAGAACACATCTAATTGATTTTCAGAAAGGGCTGAGGTCTTGATGCAGCATTTACTGCAGTCAGCAGCGAAATTTCCATTGATTTAAATAAGAACAGGTTCATACCTGCAGAGATCTAGCTGCTATTTATGCATTTCACATTATCCTCTCCATAGCTAGAGATTTCTTCCCTTTGTTTTTGTACAAATAATCTACACTTTGTACCTACACTCAGTACCATTTACTTTATATAAGTAAAAAAAAAGGTCACATTTCCAAAGGTAATGAAAGTTTTAACACTGAAGAGTGAACACAGTGAAACTGCCACTCAGTTTTATGGTGCCTCTCTTCACTGAAGTCAATGGCATTATTTATGAGTAACACAACCACAATGTTGAATACATACTTTAGTTACAAGATACAAAGATTACTCAAACTTGTTTGAGTAATTATATATAGAACTATTGTTTCACTGCTGCAAAAGTGAGGAAAATGTTATGAAATAATTCTATCAATAAACAAAACACTGTGATTTTATTCTGGTCTATTTAGCAAAGAAACACAACTGAATATGTTCAAAGTATTCCTGTCTAAGGAATAAGGCTTTTCAGAGAATTATCTCACTGATATGTGCAAAGATCAAAAAGGGGTGGTAGTGTTAGCATTCCAAATTCATTTAGATGAAACAATAAGATAATTAGGTATAAAAAATGCACAGTCTTATGTTCAATGCAGTAAAGGATCAATTTCATCTAAAGGCAAGTGGAGTGTACACTGTATCATCTGATGCAAAGGAGTGACCTTCTTGATTCAAATGCAAAATGCCTATGCCTATTGCAGATGGAATTTACTAGGACAAAATGTTCAATAGAAAGATTACATTTCCACTGGGGCAGAAAGGTATTTGTCAGTGTCTCATTATAGCTTTGATACAAACATCTTGGATTTCAATTAGCTTTGAGATAGAACAATAATTCAGCATTGAAACAACAGACAAATCTTTGTTTCATTTTTGTGGATTTTTGTTTCATTTGCAATAAGATATTATAAGATTTCCAAAAGAAATAAATAGAAGTAAATAACATTCCAGCCATTTTAATGTCAGAGATATCACTTAGTGATTGTCTGTCTGATAACTTTGCACTAGGAGGCGAGGGTGACATAATTTACATTTTTTCCAGCATAAATGAAAAGGGCTGAATTCTTTGAACCGTAAGTGTCCCATCAGTTCTTCTACCCTCACTGTCCCACCTCCTATTATTAACATACCATATCCACTCTGATGCTTTTGATCCTTTTCTATGAAAAGTAATTTGCCTTCCCAACGGAAATAAATATGAAATTTGCTTTAGTTCATATCAGGAGTTCAAACAACGGCCCATAAAAATTTCCACTCTATGGAGGTCATGTTTTAACTTCACAAATTTAGAGTTTGCAGTCATTTAAAATGCTTACTTCTAAATGTTGTTTGATATTTAGGAAAACTTGTATGTTCTTCTGAATTTATCATGGGACTAAGAGATGGAAGGGTAATTTTTAACCATCAACTGAATATCTGCCACCGATTTCGAGTTAACTCCTGTAAAACTCTGTATAGTATTTGTCACTTTTACTTTATACCTGTGTCACAAGGGTAACTCTGTCAGCTTCTGAAATGTGGCAGGAAGAAAAGCTCAGAAATCACAATTTGATATGGTTCAGATGTTGATTTCCTTGTTGGGAAGGAAGTTATGAACTATTCCATGCACATACGATTTTAATAACACTCTAAATTATATACGATGCCTTCCATTCAAAAGGCTTCCTTTCAAATACCAAATCACATAGCTTTAGCAGTAAGGAATATTGCTGTTGAAATCAGGATGGTTAATTTGACACATTAAGCAACTGAGACTGAGACAATAAATATATGTTTGTAACCTAGTAACCAGTGACACAAACTACCTAGAGCAAAACACCACTTTTCCTCCTGTGATATCAAGGTGAAAAAGATATGACTGAAGTCACTTGACACGACAGTTCCAGAGCAAGGACAAGAGCTGAAGAAATGGTCCTTTTAAGATTAATTGTTTTATGTACTAGTCACAAGGTTTTTTCTCTCAGAGAAAGAAAGGCTACAAAATGCTAGATTTATTACTAAATATAAAAATAAAACCCAGAAAATTATAAAATCTCGTGGATCTGCATTTTTTACTTCCTCTTGGACTCTTAATGGCTGTCATAAATACATCACAACAGCTGAGCAGTGACTGTCTGTGGACATACACAATGAATTAAGCGTATAGAACCAATGTTTTACCTCACTTCTGAATTGCAGCCATCTTTAGTATAATGAATAGCAAGAAAAGATATAATTCTATATAACTATATGAAGTTAAAAATAATTTTCCTGATTAATGACAGTATTGCTTAAATATCACATACTTCCACTGACTTTAAAACCCACAGTAAATACATTTTGCTCCTACAAACAGATCTGTGAATGTGTTGGAGCTTGCTAGCATTAATGGCATAGACAATACTAACAAAAATAATGCCATTTATTTCTCGCCATATTGCTATAAAAAAATTAAGTTGAACGGATTAGACCATGCTTTGTATACATAACGCAGAACAAAAACTACCAAATTATATGTGTAGATTTGTTCCAGAAGAATATCTGAACATGTTCTAATTACTGTAAAATAAATGCAAGTCTCAACTATAAAACTATAGTTAATATTCTAATGAAATTAAATTTAAATTTTATGAGTTTTTCCTGGAAGAAGGATTGAATTTTAATTTTTTTTTTTTTTGCAGTGTCAGACTTTGATTATAAAATACTAGAGCTGTCTAAGAGTCCAGATTGCTATTTAACAAGATGTTCTATGAGAAGAGTTACATCAGTTGGTTGTTTGTTCCTTCTGTACTCACAGCACTCTAGGAACAGACTTGGGAAGGATATCAGAGATCTAGTCCAACCTGCTTTCTATCTAATCTCCTGTTAAAAATTCCCAGATACAAGAGATTCCAGTAGCAAATCCAACAACAAAACCACAAACTGTTATCTCTAAGACAAGTAGGCTCATATCTTGTAAAACTTTTTTTGACAGAAATTACAGATTTGACTCAATGAAAAGGTGAACACTAACAGCCATCAAGACCTGTGGCGATGATACCTATGGTTAAAAGCATTTATTGAAGAAAAGGTTGGATTTCTTGACTCTCAAAACCATGTATCATGGCAAACATGCACACTTACTTAGGTCTATACAAGTTCACACACACACATATATATACACATATATATATATATATTCCATTTACAAGACCTTTTGCAGTTTTTTCTCTTTTTCTGTTTCAATACATATGCTCTAATGTAGTCAAGGGCATTGAGTGATGTACCATTCAAATCTAAACAGATTACTTTTGTTCAAAATGTGTTATTTTTTAAAATAAACTACTTGCATAGGTCAAACTTTCACAAGAAAACATAAACTAAAACTCTTGTCAAATAGGATATTAATGTGATCAAATTTAGTTCAAGCAAAGTAGAAAGAAAAAAATTAATCCTGTTCTAAAAAACAATCAACAAACAGGTTAACACTATATAATGTGTTTGCCTAGAAAACCTATCTATAAATAAGTAAGAGGAGTTCTTGTTTGTTTGGAGTATTAAACTAGTCCTAAATTACCAAGTACATGGGTTTATCCAAATCATGTTTATTTATGTGGTTTGAATTTAAAACCTCTTCTATTATTTTTTTCATAGCAATGCACAAAAATTTTGCAGGTTTTCATTGACTGATTTTAACATTTCTGAAATGGAACTGAAAGGAATGAGGGACTTGTCTTTACAAACAAGCTGTGGGCTGTGGGCCTGCTGATAGATAAAACTAGCACTGAGAGATAAAAGAAACAATGGGAAGGATTCCACTGATTGATGAATGGAAAGAAAGAGATTTGTCTTTACAAACAAACTGTAGGTCTGCTGATAAATGAAATTGGACATTGAGAGATGAAAGAAACAATGGGAGGAACCATAAATTCCGTAAGGATAAATAAAAAATAAAGGGGGGTTATATATTAGAAGAGAGTCTTAGGTACTAGGCATTTCGGGGAGTCTGTACCTCTCAAGTACCTCAGCCAGTGGGGAAAGAGAGAGGGAAATGTGGCCAGGAAATTAGGATAAATAGGAGGTTGCGCCCTCCAAAAATTTGAGAGACTCCAGGGGAATGCCCCATGGCCTCTCCCTCTGCTCGAATAAAGTAACACGACTCCTCTGTCTCCTTTTTGGACATAAACCTCTGGTGTTTGTGGATTAATTTTCCTGACAGAACAAAAATCTGAATCAAATTCAAATACAGTTTAGTTGCAACAGCCTTCACTGACAGACAACCAGACTTTCAAAATACAAGTTTTCTTGCATAAAAGGTGTTGCAAGATCCACAGAACTACTTGTTACAAACATTCCAAATTATAAACATCATTGCTACTGTAACAGTAATTGCTACAGGTGATTTACTTTGCCATCTCCTTTCTGCTCATGTGTTTTGTAAATATGGTGTAAACACGGAGCTTGGCTTCTCCTAGTAATACATGCATTTTCAACTATCTACTGCCTTGCAACTCATGTTAAAAGCAAAGATTTAAGCTAAGAAGTAGGAGATATACTGAGAAAAATTTTATAAGAAAAATTGATGCTTATGTGTTTGCTTTATAGTTTAACTGCACTCTGAATGCGTGTAATTTTTCAGAGCTTCTTCCAACACATCAGCAAGTTTCCTATTAAGGAACCAGAAAAGGAACAAATTCTATCTATTTCTGTTTTCAGTAAAATTACTCCATGGCACCAGTCTTTATTAAATAGATCTGACTGATGCTGTGAGTCAGTGACTCAACTCGTAGCAATGTGAAAATACTAAAATTTAACTGGTAGAGCTAACAGTCACAGCAGAAGAAAAGTGCACACTTTCTGTCTCCTTATTTACCCTATGATCTTTTTGGCTAGTAATGCTAACATAATCGATACAAAAGGAATCCGTTATCATCTTAACCAATATTCAAACGTATTCTCCTTTGATGAGTACACAAACGTCCATAAAGGTCAATGGGAAACAGGTGCACAAACTGAGGGTAGAATATAGCCGAGCATACAACACATCTGAAAACAGTTCCTTTGGGCTGATCTCTTTGGCAGTTCTCATACTCTCTCATAAAATCACTAGAACCAGTGCAGGTTTTGGTGCATTACAGTATACCTTAAGAAGCTCTCATTAATCTCCTGTCTTAACCACCTAATAGAAAAAATTCGAGAGTACCATATGCAGACCACACTGAGGAAGGAGAACTTGGAATTTTTCAGCTGGTAAACCTATTTTCTGTAGTGCTTGGCAGGGAATCACCATCAGGTGCTGAACCATTCACTAGCGTATGTTTTGTGCCAAAGGTCACCACACTGCAAAAGGGTTCTCATCTCAGAAAGGACCCGTCATTCACCATCACCTTATTTTGACACTATAGAAAAAAAAAATGTCCATCTAGCAGGAAAGAGGGGAGAAACTCTTACAAAATGTATGGAGGTTATTAAATGATCAGAAGTCGTCTGGACAACAGACAGTTTTTCTAAATTTTCTTAGGGTATAGTAAGAACTGTGACTCACATGGAAGACTACCGTAAAAGAAATAATCAACGCTGATTCCTGCAGCAATTGAAGTTTTCCTAGCAGCTATTCCAGCAAAGTACCAACCAACCTGTTCAGTTTATGATACCTAACAGGATTGCAACAAAACCGGACTGCAAATGCAGCCTTTTTCCAGGGCTTGTCAGGACAAGTTTCAAAAACACACTCACCAGGCACAACTCTTTGTAGATCCAGTCACTGCAAATAAATGATTCCAATTCTGTAATAGCAGAAAATTTAACCTGCTCTGGAGCTGATAGTTACTACCTCCAAAAGCTTCATATTATAGGGTGTTGTGAACATATGCTCCACCTGAACTACAGCAATCTTCCATATAATTCTGCTTTGGTAAGCACACTTCTGGCAGATCACCAAGCTGGGGGACCCAGCACTTCACTGAGGTAGTAGTCAGTAGCACTAGCCCGGCAGTTACCAAAAACAGGTAAAGGATTTTGATATAGGTTTCCATAGGATACAAGTGACAATATACTTATTAATTTAGGAAGAGTGGGGAACAGCAAAGTCATGTGCTACCAGTTTGGAGCTGTATCAAAATGAGCTGTGTAACTTCACTCCCGGACGATGCTCATGATGGGACCCGCCGTGTCGCCAGGGCAGCCCAACGCCGCCGGCTGACTCACACAGAGCACAATTTGCAGTGGCCATTTCGTCGCTCGCCTGACGCTCACATCAAATCAGGCTTTTATACTCGTTATTCCCAGGTCACTGGAGGTATTATGGCTACCGGCCACACGTGGGCCCCGCGGTTAAAACTATAGAGTTCCATCAGTGTCCGCATCGACACGACTCGTTTTCACACTCGGCTGCGGGAGGGGGCTACCATGGATCCTCCCTCACTGCTCGAAAGCCAAAGCAGAGGCGAAAGCGCTGTCCCGCCCAGGGATCGCGCCTCGGGCCGCTCTGCCCTGCCCGGGGCCGCTGCCGAGGCCTCCGTGAGGGGAGCTCGCCCCGCGCCCCCTGCACCAGCAAACCAGAGCACGGCTCGCACGCGCGCGCGCACTCCACGGCAAGCGGCGGCGCTCGCTGCCCGCACCCTGCGGGCGTCGACGCTGCGCCGCCAGTGTGTCCCCACCCCGGAAGA
>VXBT01009992.1:2363-78670 GCA_013400235.1 Oriolus oriolus | reverse complement strand
CCGGCGACGAGGCCGACCCAGCGGCGCGCGCTGCATGCTGGGCGTCGTTGTTCTCCAAGTGGCTTCCCCAGCCAGCGCCCCGCGGCAGGGCTGTGGCGCCGGGCCTCGGGAGGCGCCCCATCCCCGCATCGCTTCGCGCTCGTTTCCCGTGTTAATTCCTTTCCGATCGCCGGCCTTGACGGTGCGGGGTGTTTTACTGCACAGATCTCCGTGCCCTTCCGCAGTTCTCGTAAATATCTGCGCAGCCCGCAACGCCTTCGGAGCTGGTTTGACCCTCGGTATCTGCCGTAGGGAGCAGCCTGCCAGCTGTCGGCGCCTTTGTGCGGCGGCGGAAGGGGCGCGGGGCCGAGGGCGGCGGGCGCAGGGCAGGAACCGCGGACAGGAGCCGCGGACAGGTGCGCAGGGGGCCGGGCCGTGCCGTGCCCGGCGCTGCTGCCTCCCGGTGGGAACGCGCCTTCCTTCGGCCTCGCCTTGTGCAGCGAGGGCCGCGACAGCAGGGTGGGGCCGGGGGCGGCCCGCTCCGGGGCTCACTCAGTGGGGGAGGCTGGGAGTGCTGCCTTGTCCCGGGCCGCGGGGCGTGGTGCGACCCTGCCAGGGCTGCGGGGCGCTCTCCCCGGGACGGCCCCTGTGGGATTTGGGTGGGAACTTTGGTTCTGGTGGCACCAGGTTGGTAGCGCGGTCGGCTCCAGGCGGGGCGGGGTGCTCACCCCTCTGCTCGGGTTCGCTTGGTTTGTGCTGCTTCGCTTCCCCGGGCCGGCACTGGACGGGCGGCAATCCATGGCGTGACAGCGCGCTTTCCTAGTGCTATTCTAAAGGGACACGGGAATGCCATTTGAAAATACCGACCGCAGGTTATTTATTTATTAGCACTCAAATGCTTAAAGATGACATGAGGGAATACATACATTTACCCCAATATACGTATTACTAAAAGATGGGATTAGACGTATGAGGCTTGCAACATTTTGCATCCCTTTCTGTGCTTAGCTGTGCTATGCAAACACTTGAAAGTATTCTTAATTTTGAACTAGCACACAGTCGTATTACTAACGCTTAATTTTGTATCCTCATTGTCAAGCCCAGTATAAAAGCATTTATAGTTCCCTCATTTGTTGTAGGACCACTTGTGCATTTACTTTGCTGGCCTGACTTTGCTTAAAAACAGTAAAATTAAGTTCTTCATCTAACCCATTCACAGAGTTTTTCATACCTGTGTTCTAAATCTTTGTGAAGTTCTAAAATTACAGGGTTTCCACCTTTTGTTGTTGACCTTCTTGTTTGTATTTGAGTTAGTTATATAGAAAAACTTTTTGTAGCATTTTTGTCTTTGAAAGATCCACCAGTTTATTAGCAGTGTAGCAGTTTTGAGGAAAAAAAATTGTAATGCGTGTATTTTACAGTTTTCTTTGACCGCCACACTTCTACTTACATTCCTTGTAATTTATAGTAATCCTACTAAATTTATAGTAATCCTACTAAATTAATAAATCTTTATTTAGAATCATATAATGGTCTGTAGAAGGATATATAGCTCACATACTGTTAAATTATAGCATGCCAATATTTAGCTGCTGGAGTGAAAAGTGAAAGCAACATTGTCTTGCTGCTTTCCTTGCTGTTTTCAGTCTCACAGTCTTTGTAGCTGCAGAAATCCTGTGGCAAGATCAAATACTCACATCTTCAGTGCCAAAGGTTTCTTTCAAAGTAGTTCCTTCAAAGAGCAGCAGACCTACCTTAGAAATGGATGCTGTCACCATGTCATTGTTCTGTCTGTTTGTTTTAAATCAATCACTTTAGTATTGAGAATGTGTTAAGTGAAAGAAAGATAGAAATAGGAATTTGGGTTTTTTCAATTATTGTTGACTTCTTAGACTTCTGGTAAGCTGATTTTGGTAAGGTAGTGTAATTTCTTTGAGGATACCTTCTGGAAAGAAAAACTGCTATCTTTAAAAAAACCCCAACAGCAAAACAAAACAAAAAAGCCAAACAAAAGCCAAGCAGTGACATGATTACTGTTGATCAGTGTTTCAGCCATGTCGGACAAAAGTGAACTGAAGGCGGAGTTGGAGCGCAAGAAGCAACGGTTAGCTCAAATCAGAGAGGAGAAGAAGAGAAAGGAGGAAGAAAGAAAGAAAAAAGAAGTAAGAAATAATTTTCACTTTGAACATTGACTTTACATATGTAACTTCCCCAAAATTTAAGGGTAGGTTCACATAATCATTTTCTGTGACCTCTTCAGTGAGTGTCCATTTAATGGTCGGTGCTAATACAAATGTAGCACTTTCATTTTCTGATAATATAAACACCTACTGTTTTCTTTACAACTGTCCATGTGATAAGTTTGGTTTAAAAAAAAAACCAATTAGTATCTAGCATAAAGTTCAGATTTCTAGAATGACTTGTGTGCATGTGACATCATTAATCAAATCACTCTGATCTATTGCATGAAAGCTCTGCTTAATGAGTTGTGATTGGTGTTATTTAAAGAACTCATTTCTGATGTACACTTCTGAGCATGTCCGTAGGAATTGTCTGACTGTCAGTATTATCACTGTACAGTGTGCTATGTTCTTCTGCTCTTTGATCTATCTATAGGCTGAATTTTAAAATCAGAGTAACACTCAGGATGTATATAGTACTCGTGTTTTAGATTGAGTTTGTTAACAGTCTTGGGGATTTCTCGCTGCTCAAGTATGTGACAATCAGTGATATATTACTGTTTCTCCTGAATGCAAATTATACCTCATAAAAGAAACTTTTGCTGGAATGTTTTGGGGTACTTTTTCATTACTTCTCTGTTTTGGTTATGGTCTAGTTGGTGTTCTAAATCAGCATATTACTGAAGACTGGGCAGCTGCCAGCTACATGATTCAGACAAAAAGGAGAAGGAAATAGCTCAAATTATGTCCTAATGATCTTGTAACAATGTATTGCCAGAATGGCTTTTTAAAAAGCAGTTAACTAAGGGTAGAAAGATATGGAGTATTCAGCATCTTTTGCAATAGAGCTTGAATTATTTCTAAATGAAAGAGGGTGGGAGTGTGCTTTTCTTTATATCTAGCAGATAACACAACTTAAAACTACTTTTCTTTGACACAGTTACTGTAATTTTAAAATAGGAATCGTGACTGTCTCTAAAATAATTTTATACACAGGTACAGGATGGTTTTTTCACCCTTAGCATTTTACAGTGTTTAGGATTAGTGTAAAAAAGGTACTCTTAATTTTATGAAGTGTTACTCATTTTGGCAAATAAGCAGACACTTTTTGCATGTTTATATATGTCCCTCAAAGACAGTACCAAAGCTATAGATTGTTGTCATGCCTGTCTGTTTACTTTATCTACAAAGAAGAACCATCAGAATTACTGAAATTGAATATCTAACCTACTTGATGATAGGTTTCAGTATTACAAAAAACACTGTGGGGTCTCAAAATAAGTGAAAGGTTAAATTATGTTAAATGCTATAACTTAATTATTAAATCATTTTTAGACTGACCAGAAGAAAGAAGTTCTTCCAGTACAAGAAGAATCTGATCTTGAAAAGAAGAGAAGAGAAGCTGAAGCATTACTTCAGAGCATGGGGTTGACACCTGAGTCTCCTGTTGGTAGGAATGTTACTATTTGTTTGAAATAAATGTTTGGGAGTTTTTTGTTTAGTTTTTTTGGGGGTGAAGTGTTTTTTGGGGCTTTGTGTTGGGGTTTTTTTTTGTGGTGGTGGTTTGTTTCCTTTTGTTAGGATTGAGGTATTTATATAACTAACATAATAATTCTCTGGCCACTTTTTTGGGGGGTTCTACATGTCTGGGTTTTATACTATTTTGTCCTGCATTATTTGTTACAAATGTCAAATGATGTGCTTCAGTACACATTACATAACATTCTTTTATAAAATAACACCATTTACACTTAGTGGATTATTTGAAGTGTATTAGTTAACATATGTAAGTATCATGTATGCATTTTCTTTTTCCCCCTTATTTTTCCTGGTCACTATTCTCCTGTTATTTTTTTCGTTACTCTTTTCCATCATGCCAAATTCTAATGCTGATATTTTTGTATGGAGTTGGCTTGTTTCTTTTCCTCATCTTTTACACCCCAGGTTTTCGTATCTCAAATACCTGATTGACTTTGATGAAGCAGTAGCAACACTAAATATAAAAATTTGCTTCCAAAGGTGCAGATTGGTATCTGTGCAGCTCATGGATGTGTTAGCATATTGGCTGTTGCTTTTTGCCTTTACATAGGCACATCTCTATGGAAGATGAAAGCAAAGAGCGTGATAATGCAACCCTGCTTTTTGTCTCTAACTCTGAAATCAAAGAGATTTAAAACTTAGCAGTTTGGCTTCTTGGTGAGGCTCTATTCAACTGGGTTTGTAAATAAAAAGTAATAACAATTTCTTACAGATATATCTGTGATTATATTTTCATAATTGCTTTTGTACAATCCTCAATGTTCAAAAGTGAATGTGGAATGAACACCATTATAGCTGCTCGCATTCCAACAGCCCCAGCAGTCATTTTTGGTAGTTCGAACTGTTCTTACAGTCAAGAGACTCCATTTGGCTGTGTTAGCACTAATGTGCAGCTGTTCAAATAATCAATTCTGACCTACTAAAGATTTTCTTTGCTAGAGTGATATTTGAACACTTCTCTTGCGTGATACTGTGCTAAGGCAGTTGATGAAATTTTTGCAGAAATTTATGTGGTTGTTGGTTTTTTTTCAAATCTGGGAGAGAATCTAAAAACCACAGAAGAGTCAATCCTCAAAGCAAGTTAATGCATGTGCTTAGAGTAGGTGTTCATGAAAAACTCGGAGGTGCTGACGTGCAAGACTAGGGCATGCCCCTGCATGTTGTGTTTAATTCCACTGAGCTGCTACTTAATCACACCCTTCAATGTACACAGGGAATTAATTCTGTTTCCTTTCAAGATAACCAGATCTGATATGGATCCTTAATCAAGTTAAAATGTCCTGCTTGCTGCCATGCAGTTAGCATGCCTAAGGCACAAGCTCCTTTTCTGCTGACTGGGTGCTGGCAAATACAGTGGTTGTGTGCCTGAACTGATGCTAACTCATGGCTGAGCTGCTTGGTGTGCAGGTAGCTTGTGCTTGCACTGTCAGTGGAGGGGATAGCTTGACATTAGATTCTTTCGTAGAAAATTGTGTTAATTCCTAAGGCAATTCCTGTGCTGTTAACTGCTAGAGAGAGATAGTTCTCTTACAGGAGAAGGGGCCCTATCAATGTCAGTATGTTTTTGCAGCCTAAAGTTAGTGAACCAGAATTATTTTCAAGAAGATTCTATAGTTTAATCCTCTGGGGTAGGTGAAATTCCATCCGGTCTTTTCGTAAGACTGTTGGTCTTTCAGTGGGACTCACCTCAGTTTTGGGAAGGGTCTCTTGAGAATATCTTTGCCCGCAAGAGAGCGCTGCAGCACCAGCACTGGGCCCTGCGAGTGGCACTGGGGCCTCAGCGTCACAGTGTCCTGAAAATGCACACAGATGGCACTGCGGGCATCTCCTTCAGTGTAGATTAACCAATACATGGAGAGGATGAGTTGAAGATTTTACATATTCTTACAAGCCCGCAGTTCTATAAATATAAGTATAAAGTCTAAATGTGTGTGTGTATGAATTTCTGAAATACAACTGAAGACCTATAAAAAAAGTGTCTCCCCTAGGGGGAATGAACTTTTAATAAATTGAAAAATTCACTGTTATTTTGGTAAAATTAAGGGAGAATTTTTGTCAGTCAGAACCGTGTCTCTGTTTTGGGATGGGGTAGAAAAATTCCTTAGAATTCACAATATACTTGTGATTTCAAGAAATTCTGTAGAAATCTTGCAGACCTAAATTCAGAGTTCTCCCATGCTTAACTGCTGACAGAGTGGACAGCAGTTTATATACATAATTTGTGTTCAGTTGATTAAAGGGTTTTTTAAGGGTTGCTAAGCAGTGAATGCTTTACGTATTGCTGAAAAACGAAGCATATGAGGACCTTCGAAACACCACTTGATTCTTGTGTTTAAACCCTAAGTTTCATTTAAAAATTCCTATTTCTAAAAAGAAAAGTTGAAAGAAATATCAAAGTAGCTTTGTATTTGTATCAGATTGCATGATATTATTCACTATGTATCACTTCCAAAAAGCATGTTATTTTTTAAATGGTAAATGCAGTCTTCATCTGCATGCAGAAAATGAACTGACACTTAAGAAGTTTAAATACAGTGGTACTAGACTGTTTACCGTCAAGCAAAAAAAAAAAGTCATCCTCAAGACCTAACACTAGAAACTTTGTAGTACACAAGATTTACGTTGATTTGATTCAAACTAGAACAAAAATAACAGGATACTGTATGACAAAGCCATTTTTTTGGTCCACGCTTTGGTGATTATATATTTTGAAATAACATTGCCAGTTACACACATTCATTGTCTAATCTTTAAGAAAGACTAGTGTCAGAGCTGTGTTAACTATTTTTCTATGTTTAAGCAACATGAATCAGTGGAAATTACCCTTTGAAAATCAGTGTCATCATTTGTCAAAAGTTCAGTTTAAAAATATTTTTTCAATTCATTTTCTCTTAAATGTCTTCCCCTCCATGTCTTTTTGTATGCTCCAGATGCATAAATGCCAAACAATTGCATGAAAGTCCAGCATGAATTGTTAACATTGTCTTTTCCCCTCTCTTTCTACTGTTCATTTTCATCCATGTATTTTTTGTTTGCCATCACTTTTTTTTTAATACTTCATTTTAAATTAATTTGAAAACATCCTAAGCTGTGCACCCTCTGCGAGTAGTAACAGCGGATACCTGTCTGTTTCACTATTTAGTCCCTCCTCCTACCTCTCCGTCTTCCAAATCTGTGAGTACGCCAAGCGAGGCTGGGAGCCAGGACTCCGGGGATGGTGCTGTTGGATCTAGGTATGCCACTTTCCTTGTCATGTTCCTTTGCTCAGTACTTGTATTCTGAATAATTAAGCTTTAGAAGAAATCAAGGTTAATTACTTGATTATAATAATATCAGGTTATAGTGTTGAATCTGTCAAGATTGACTGTTTTGCAGAAATACTTTACTTCAAAATTTGAAATGCAGCTATACTTTCTGATTTGAAGTTGCCAGCATTATTATGGAGTTGTTTAAACTCAAAAGTTTGAGGTAAAATGAATGTCTTGGGACAATAACAAACTCAAAAAGTCTAACTTTTGCACTGTTTCCAGCTTTTTCTAAAGGAGGGTGGGTATGGATGATGGGCTATTTCCTTTTCCCTTACCTAGTTGATCTGATAAAATATACTGTCTATGAACTTTGCATTACTTCTGATTTTATTTTTTCTTTGCTCAGAACCATATTTCTCATGATTTCACTTCATCTGTGTAACACAGCTATAACACTTGCAATCTCTTATTTTGTCAACACATAACTCCATCTTAGAACAGCCACAGTTGTTTTGGTCTTTTTTCAGTGCCAGTGCTTGCCGCATCTGTTTGACCATTTCTTTGGGCGTGATGGTTTGAGACATGCTGCTCTAAAGAAGAGTCAGATAAATATTTCTGTTAAATATTTTAAGTGGTGGTATATGGGTGATAAGGTGGGAAAACACTACTTCCAAAGGGTATTTCTACTGTTTCTTGTGCACAGTCTGCAAATAAGAGCAGTAGGTGCCTATTAATATTGGTAAGATATTCACAGCAAGTTAAGGTTGTGTACTTTAAGTTTATAAATTTAAGTATATATTGTGGGTGAAGTTTAGTTAAAACACAGTAACTGCCGCAATTAACAGTTACCATTGGTGTATTAGTAGTTGTTTTGGAAAAAGAGTCAATGGTAGACCACTTTGAAATATCTTTTAAACAGACTGCAGTAACATCTTGTATGCATGTGGATTATGCATTCGTAACTATATGCATCTTAATCTGAAAATATCCAAGATACTAATGACCTGAACAAAGGTTACATGGTGCCTATTTCTAAGTAGAAATCATTAAGTTAAAATAGAGAATACATCAGGCAGCAGATGTGAACCCAGACTTCTTTTTAACAATGCTCAGGTATGATCTTGTTTGCCTGTCATGTTAATCAAGAACCAATATAATTTTTCCTTAATGGAGTAGCAAGCAAATTTTAATTAGCTTAAATTGTGATTATTGCTTATTAAATTGTCTTTTTTTATATTTACATATGTATTTATGTTCACTAGAAGAAAAAAAAAGTAGTATTCGATGATGAATTTTTAAAGAAAATATTTTCTTTCCATTAATACATAATTTAAATTCAGTACGAAACAGTATATATAGGCCACATACCTGTAATGGAATGCCATGTTGTGTACTAAATTTATTTCTACCTCATCAGTGCACTGCACTCTGATTGTGTGTTCTCAAACATAGTAATGCAGTGTTGTATGCATGCATTTTCTTATGAGGTCTTGAGAAAACCCATATCCTAAGTCTCAGTGGCTTCTTGTATTTAAAAACTTTAAATCTGTCTCAAGACTGTGATCTTTAGGGGATGGAGGTATGAATGTACAGCTAAACTGAAGGCATTATGGAGTCTGTGTTAGAGTTCCTTTGCTTGTTCTCCCACCAGTGGATTCTTCCCTTCTCCCAGTAAATGGGTGTCAGTATCCTGGTTTATTAGTACAAGTTCATACATTTTGAACATGAAAGTTGGACTGTGTGATGTCCCTTGGTGTTATACATGGCATTTCACACGTGACTCTTACCAGTATGAGATGTATTATAAAGCCTCTGTGATGCTGAATCTTGTCAGTAACTCTTTTAGTAAGTAGTAGAGCAGTGTTCAGACTGTGCTCCTGCTGTTACTTCCATCTATCTTGCTTTATTTTCATTAGTAAAGAGTTTTGTTTCTTAGTTTGATCCTGGTTCTTTCTCTTTTTCCTCAGTCAAGAGTGTAAGTCCAACACTAGAAAAGAATACAGGTGGTTTACTTTTAGGCTGGGAAATATTTGTAGAGGTATAGGAAGTATTATGGAAGTGCCTGGATACAGAGAAATCTGGACATATGTGGAAGAATGGGAACTTCTGCTGTTCACTGAAGCTTGTAGAAAAATTCATTTAACTTAAGGCAAAACAAACAATTGGAAAACAAAAGAAACAGTATTTTGCATCATTTTGATACATATGTAATAGGTGAATTTTGTCATAGAAAGTTACCTTTTTTTAAAAGACTATCTCTGAGAAATATTTAACTGGATCTCCTGTACTACTTGTTGGCTTCAACTGTTTTAAAAGACGGACTGTCCCTGGTCCCACTGAAGCAACTTTTGAAAGTGAAAATAATGCTTTGAAAGCAGGAAAGCTGCCTCATTAAGGGGTAGATCTTAAACAGATGCAAAAGTTGGAGTCTTTTATGTTTCTAGCCTTTTCGCCAAGTTCCTTTCAAACACAATTGAAAAAGTTGAGAAAATATTTGACAGGTATTGTGCTGATGCAGCATCTGTATCTGAAGCTAAGGTATTCTTTGCAGCATGAAGGTTGGGGTGGTAATTTGGTTTTGCTTATTGAACAGTGTACAAGCAATACCCAGCTTGAAGTCTCAGGCACCAAATTAAACTCTTAAGCTTAAATCTCTTTGGTCAAGAAAGATAGCAGAGATCTAATGAATAAGTATGCTCAAAGTAATGAACTTTAGGCTAAAATGGTGTGTTCTGTGATGCACAAAAGATACGAAAAGGTTTTGGAGATGTGGGTATTAAGCTATTGCTGTGGATGCAGTTGGTTGGCTATATAAATGAAGACAGTGGATTTGTAATTCCTAGTTAAATTATGGTTAATAGTCCTAATGCATACTTTCCACTAGAACAAGGTAGTGCGTGACAGCCATATTTATGAGCTTTTATGGCATTGCGTGTATATTTTTCAGATCAACTTTAACTTTAGGAATTCTGCACCTGGTTTATGGAAAAGTTACCATGTATGGGATGAAAATGTAAAATTATCTTTTATTGACTTGTCATAGTAAAATGTGTATTCTTTATTTTTTATTCAAAAATGTTATTTTTAAAAACGCAGATAACATCTGAGAATGTCAGAAAAAACTTGCAGGTTAATCTGCTAATCTCGTACAAGTGTGTTTCTAAAATTCTGCCTAAGCCTGATAGCCAGTAGACTACACGAAAATTCATGAAGAAGGGATGAAGGCTAAAAATGAAGGTAGAGGGAATATTGATTTCCCCCCTTCCTATTTCTTCTGGTACAACTTGAAATGGATCTGTTCTGTTTGTTATTCCACATGATTTTGAAACATGTTATTAATATAAAGCCCACAATTTATAAGAGATTTTAAGTGTCTTAGATGGAGTTAGCTCTAACTCAGATGACACTTACAAGCCCAAGGCAGTGCTTAACCCATAATTACTGCAATGTCACATCTTGGAAACTCTAGCAGTTCTCTATCCCAGTGGAAATGCTTTTTTTCCCCACTACCAAAAGGCTTATGTGTTGACTCATTTCCTTTACCAATATGACAGTTTCCTCCACATATTTACTGCTCTGGGCAAGTTTGTGTTATGTTAACAAATCTGTCTTCATATAACTTGGACAAATCTGAACATATTTTAAAAGGAATTTCAAGTTTTTAGTGGTTCTTGTCAGGATTTAAAATACTTTTATTTGCCTTTCATTAAGGCAACAGTTGTTTGCAGACCTTTAATTTTCAATCTTTAAAATAATTTAATTCTTTGCTAATAGCTCTGGATTCTGTTTGCTTCTTAACTTTTGTATTTACTGCATGTGTTATTGCACTGAATGTTTGCTGAATTTCCCTTAACTGATGTTGCATTGCCTTGTTTCTTGTGAACAATGAAATAACTGTAAGCTTGCTGTAACTCTAGAATTTCATAGTGTATATTTGCTTCACTAATCTCTGGCCTTTTTTGCTAATGCTGCATGATTGTTCAACCTGGGGTACCAGGACGCTGCATTGGGATACTGATCCATCAGTTCTTCAGCTCCACTCTGATTCCGATCTGGGGTATTGCATAGATTTCTTATATTCCCTCTTTCATGTGCTTATGGATAATAAGTATGAGCGTTTTTTCCTTTAAGATTTGTTGTTGTTAAGAAACTGTTTTGTAAATAATAGAAATTCACAGTCCCTAGACTTACCATGGTTTGCTTGCAAATGGAAATTTTTATATCATTTAATACACATTAGATGCTTATTTCTAATAAACACAAGTAAGTTTTGTTTTCTTTGAGTCTTTCTTTGACAAAAGAAGTCACTTATTTAAAATAAAAAGATGAGCATGACTGTATTTAAAAACAGAGCAACTCTCATCTTTTCTTACAAATATTTTTATAAAAGCTGTAGCTCATTATAAGCACTAATTAAAACCTGTATTGTGCACTAAGAATTATGATTCTGCCCACCAAAACCTTTCAAAAGGAGTTACTCTTCGCTTTTATCTTGAGAGAGGAGTGGATAATAAGAAACTAAGTCTGATATAGGTAAATTGTTGGATCATTGCAGTATTGTTACGGTACATACTGCAATCAAGTTTTACAGGAGGCTACAATGAAATAATGTTGGGCAGGTTTTGGAATATATTACGCGCTGTATGATGCCAGCTATATCTACTTTTATTAAAGTCAGAAAGCTCAAAGGTTTTCAGTATTGTGCTCTGGAACAATGTATTATGGATAAATCATTTGTCCGTGTGAGTTCCAGGTCAGCCTGGCAGTTCTGCATTCTCAGTAGTATCTTAGAGGTCGACAAAAAGGGGCAGCAAAGTTAAAAGACTAGGAAATGATTTTTCCTTCAGCATAACTAAGTTGGTTTTCAAGCTTTAAAATCCTAGAACTGTTGCTGTACAAGCATGACTTGTGAGCAGATCTGTACCCCTGATAATACAGATGTATCATATATGTGGCAGTATTCTGGTCAAACACAAAGAGCAAAGATTTAAAATTATATCCTAATGTCGAGATATTTATATGTGCACATCTTCCGTTTTGTCACAGATGTATAAATAGTTGCTGATTTTAAATAATAATGATAAAATAGTAGTCATAATAGTGTGACTTCTTCAAAGTTTCCACTGGATTTAAGTTTGACTAAGCAGTGCTGTGACGTAATGACTTGGGTATTACTCTAGGCAAAATGTGAAATAATAAAATTAAATGGTTTTTTTCTGATTTTTAAATTAATTTTATTTAGACGTGGACCTGTTAAACTTGGAATGGCCAAAATTACACAAGTTGACTTTCCTCCTCGAGAAATTGTTACCTACACAAAGGAGACGCAAACACCCGTTATGACTCAGCCCAAGGAAGGTGAATGGTTAATTTATTACTATTAAGTTATTTTTGGTTTCTTTTAATATAATAATGATGACTGGCTGAATTAGAACTAGCACTTGTGATCTTGAAACTTAATAAGGTAAATGAAGGTTGATGTGTGAGATAATTTATATGAATTCTATTACGAAATTTTTATAGGTTTTGCTTGTTACTGTCATTCTGCATCTCTTTTAACATCACTCTTGCTACTAATACATGGTATTTTCATACTCCTAGTAAATACTCAGATGAAACACCGAGTTTCTTAATTAGCTGACAGCTGATAAATAAATGGGATATATTTTGCATTTATGACATTTGAGAGTCCACACACAGCTTGGCACATGGAGAACAGGAAGGTAATTTGAGGCAATTGGCGTGGCTTCAACAAGGGCAAATCCTGCCTGACCAGCCTGGTGGCTTTCTACAGTGGAGTGACTACAGCAGTGGATGAGGGAAGTGTTACACGTCATCTGTTTGGATTTCTCTAAGGCCTTGGACATGATCACCCCCAGCATCCTTCTCTCTAAATTGGACAGGGAGGGATTGGCTGGGTGGGCTATTAGGTGGATTTGGTTGAATGGTTGTATCCAGAGGTCAGTGGCTCAGAGTCCTGGTGTACATCAGTGACAAGTGGTGTCCCTCAGGGATCCATACTGGGACCAGTGTTATTTATTACCTTCATCACTGACAGACAAAGGGATCGAGTGCACCCTCAGCACACCTGCAGGTGACACCAAGCTGCGTGGGGTGGTTGACCTGCCTGAGGGATGGGTTGCAACCCAGAGGGACCTGGACAAGCTCAAGAAGAGGCCCAAAAGAAAGCCAAACATATCCTGGGCTGCATCCTCAACAGCTTGGCCAGCAGGTCAAGGGAGGTGATTCTGCCCCTCTACTCTGCTCCTGGAGTGCTGCATCCAGCTCTGGAGAGGGACCTTGCACAAGGGCATGTGGTGACTGGACAAAGGGCAGTGGCTTTAAACTGGAAGAGATTAGATTAGATATCAGGAGGAAATTCTTTACTTTGTGGGTGGTGAGGCACTGGAACAGGTTGCCCAGAGAAACTGTGTTTGCCCCATCCCTGCATGTGTTCAAGGCCAGGTTGGATGGGGCTTTGAGCAGTCTGATCTAGTGGAACGTGTCCCTGCCCTGCTTATACTTCGAGTTTTAAAAGAAGGAACTAATTTACTTATAACTTAACGCAGTTTCTGTTTTCAGCAGTTGAACATAGGCTTTTTTTCAGTCCTGACTTGGTTGCTTTTCAAAAAATAAATTTTTCTAAAGAAAATATGGTTGGCTAGCAGATTTGCTTTTCAATGTTGAAACACTTGAATTTATCTGCAAATGAAAGTATTGGTCTTGACCTAGCTTGTGTGTAGTTCTACAACAAAATCTCTTGGTTGTTTAATATGACTGACTTCGAGTATGTGTCTGTGTTAGCAATTTTGGGACATACTTCTACATTCATAAATTTGCATTTTCCTGCTCTTTGGTATGTGAACTTTTGGGTGTTTATGCAAGGATATATCTTGGAACTTCATTATTCAGTGAGCCAGAGGATATGTTTTTTCTCTAACTGTGTTTCTTTTCTATTTTTTATTTTGTCTGCATCCCTGCACAGGTAGGTGTTTGGGATTTTCCTGCTTTCATTTCTCCCATGCCCTCAAAGTTTCCTTTCTCTAACCTGTCAGGTCTTTTTTCCTCCCCTCTGTCAGATTCATGGAATCTGAAGACTTAGTTCATAGTTTATGTACTTGAAGTGTTTTACTTCTGCTGCCTGCTGACAGTGGAAATTGCTTGGGATTGTATGATATGAGTTTCACAGTAGATAGGCTGTAGTTGAGGTTTACTGTAGTGGAGTGGAACAGTGGTCATCTCTATTTCTGCATTTACCAGAAATCTGTCTCAATACATGTATTGTCTCCTGATCCATTCCACCTTACAAATATTGATTTCTTGAGGGCCATCATAAATTTTTAAAATATATTTATGTTGTGTTCTTCACAAAATTCACGGGTGTCTTTTCATCTTTTCAATATTGAGGACCTTTTTAAGGTCTGTCTTAATACTACCTGAATACATCCATAATAAAGCTCTATGTTCCCATTTTACAATGATATCTGAAATAGGATGTAGGTTTAAAAAAAGAATAAATCATGCTGCATACAAAAAAAGAGTTACTCGGTAAGAGATGTTTGTTGGTGGAAGAAAATTTTAAACTCTTTAAAACAATTGACAAAAGCAATATGCTGAATGTATAGGGCGCAGTTAGAAAAGTGTAAATTCTGTAAAATATATCTTACTGATTCTTATTTCTTCTCACAGTCTGAGTTGTTGTGCTTACTTACCTGAGTGCATATACTGTAAACAAAAACAACCTTGCAAAGTACACTTGAAAGTGGAGCTTGCAACTGAACTTACACCTGCAGTAGCTCCTTTATACAGAAGCAAGTTGCATCTGAGCTAGGTTAGCTCAGTGTTCACAGTTTCTTATAAAGTGAAGTGAACTGGACCCTTCTTAATATATCTTGAGATTTTTAAATGCTGTTGGAGCTGTGCTTTTGAATAAGGAAAATAGAAGCAGTTTTATTTGATACGCTCTACAGTCATTCTGCTTGTTTAGGCCCACTTGTGCTAACACTTGGTTTGGTGCGGGAGGACAGCACATGAAATAAAACCAATAAACCCACAACAAATCACCAAACTAAGTATTTCTCTTTGTTCCAGTTCTGTGCGCTACAGTGGTTATGTAGTTACATTGTCAGCTGAATTAGGAAACATTCAAACTACAAAAAACCATTTCTAGTTGTTACGGAAATATTTGTGGCAACACATACCAAGTGAGTTAAATAGGAGAGGCTTCATGTCCTCAAATAAAACTTGGCATTTGGAAATGCCTGTTTTGGATTCATGTAACAGTTAAATTAATTTTGAAATGTGACAGCTTCCTTAGGAGATGGAGGCATTTAGTGTTCTAACAGTTCTCACAACTTCCATTATTTTATTGCAGTACTAATAATGTTGATTTATTAAGACCTCAAAGTATTTGAGAAACTGCCTTAGGAAGATTGATTCGTGTATATTATTAAACAATAAAATTGGGATCTCTCCTAGAAATCAGCTAATCCAGAGAAAGATGGGTGTGTAGGGGAATATGATTCTGCTCAGCTCTCACAATTAAGGCTTTCCAGGACTAACTGGATACTTGCTACTTCGTGCTGCTGTGCAATACTGTGCATGTGCAATCACAGCTGACTGCAGACAGTACTATTGTATTAACTCCACTCTTTGAGGAATAATTGTCTGCTAACATCTCCAAGATACAGAATTAAAATATTAAGCAGAGTACTAAAAATATGATGTATAGGATTTGCTTCTTGGATGCTGGTACAGTGAATGCAGTGTTTATGAATTTTAATATTTTTAAAAGAAATAACATACCACTGTATATTAATGTATGATCCTTGTGGGTCCCTTCCAACTCAGAATATTCTGTGATTCTATATTATCTAATACATGCCTTAAATGTACAGAAATACAGATAGGAAAACTTGATGTGAAGACATTCAGCTTAACAAAAGCCACCCATTTCACAGATGATTTAACTTTGATTAACCTACTCCGTAGCAACAGATTACTCAGACAACTGGAACTATACTCTACAGTGTTATTGCTAGGTGCAGCCTAATTTACAGCACTGCTTTTCTTTCTGTCTTGCCAAAATACATCACAATTTTGATGTTAACTCAAAGTAAAAATTCAGTGCTTCATTAAATCTGTTTTTAGCATTCATTGACAAGACATTTGTTGCTATTAAAGATTGCATAAAAATAGCAGCTACTTTACTGCTCAGTTTGTAACCTTAGATCCCCTGATTGTCTGTCAGAAACAACATGGAGTTAATCCCTTAGCATATTGTAATGAATATTCATCGATATGTTGATGTGACATAGAGTCCCATTTCCTGTCTTCATGGCCCTGTGACTTTTCCAAATCTTTGCAGCCTTTTAAAAATCTGAAATCGTATTTGGTACACTGACAATTGAAGTGGCTTAAAATGCCAGTAGATACAGTCAATAATGAATAAGGCAGATGCAGTTAGGGAGTGCCCTTAAGGTTTCAAATTTAGGTAGCTGACTTGAAATAAATGCAGTGCACCACTGTATCATGGGTTCTTGACTTACTAGATTGGAACTTTTTCAGAAATAGTAGGTTCGGTGTTTCAGTGTTTGCTGGGTGCTGTATTATTGTTATGCTAATTCCTTGCAAATTCTGGCATCTGGCCTGCTATTAAATACATTCAAGACGAAGGAGAGACAGGAAAAGTAATTAGAACAAACATTTCTTATCTTGTTTTTAGTCCAGCAACTTAAGGGTGCTTTTTTGTGAACTGTGAGAAAGCTTCCTGGGTTTGGAATAGAAAGCATTCTAGTTTTGGATAATGAGGTCAAGAACTTGTCTATGTGGGGATTTTTTTTTCTTTTGGGATTTTTTTTTTCCTCCAGATCCATTAATGAGAAAGTTTCGATGCGACTCTTCTTTAGGGAGAAGGTTTTAGATTTATGCAGTTACAGATAAATCAGTGAGATGACATGTTCAATTTCAAGTCTGATGCTGTGAGAATATTAAAATAAGTGCTGTATCCTGCATTTGCATGCAGTAATATCAGCTGGCTGTATGCAGTGAAAGTACTATGAAGGAATTTAGAGCTCTGTATAATATATGCCATTTATGTTTCAAACATTAAAAGGCAGGAGCAATCAACTATATGATCTTTTGAATAAAATATGTAGATTAGAAGGTCATATAGCACTAAGGGGTTGACCATCTACGTTTGACAAGAATTTGACTCCTGTCACTGAAAATGGTACTTAGAATCAGTGTAGTATGACTAATGGGGGGTTGGGCTGAAGTTTCTAATTTGGGACTTTCAAAGCTAGAATAATCTATCCAGGGTGACCCAAAACCAAATTTCTAAATTTGAAGGCATCATTCAATTCTGCAAGATTGATTGGCAGGGTAAAAAAGAGGGGGATTTTTATCCAAGTGGCCATAATTTGAATATGTGATCCTGTATGTGTTGTTCTTAAAGTCATGTCTGTTAACTCATATTACATTTTTTAATTAATCATTGTTCACACCTGTAGTTATTTGACATTAAGAATTCCCGTCTTTAAAATGGCCACAAGTTACACAGTTTTCAGGTTACGAGTCCGCTGTACATGTGAATCCATCGAAAAAGGAGCAGTGTCTTTCTGTTTCTTTGCGTGATTATTTTGCCCAAAAAAGCTTTCATTTTTTTTAAGTAGCACAAAAGCTGTAATTGGCATGCTTTGTAAGGAAGTGTCAATGTGCAAGAGAGTGGAGATCACTAAGAATTCTTTTACGGGTTCTTTCCCCTTTGCACCACCGCCTCCTCAGCAGGGTCACTGAGATCACTAGCTTTTCTTGAAATGGCCATTTTCACTGGCAGGTGCATTATACCCTGTATTTTCAGATTGTTTTTCCATTCTGAATGTTTGGCAGGTTGATTGCTCTGGCTGCATTGACGGAGAAAGGGCTGACAAATGCGGTTGGGCTGGCTGAAAAGACAGTGATTACTGTTTTCCTTTGTGGCTGATTGAGGCCCTTGAAAGGAAAGATTTTAACCTTCACCATTTGGTTCAAAAGTATGAGCATATATTGAAATCATTCATGCCATTTATCTTAGTTCTGTAAACTTGTCAGAACATAAAAATCGCTCAATTTCAAGTAATGTAGGATTGGCATACGTCATTATCATTTTGATTAAGTTGGAGTTTGTATTATTGTGTGCATTATACGGTGTCATTTAAAGCTTTCTTTCCTGCAGGTACAGTTATATTTTTATTGCCTATACTATAGAGTTAGAAAGATTTTCAGACCTCTTTAAACCTATCACTATGTGTGTGGTTTGGCAGCTGGTATGGCCTACAAGCTGTATTTTGTTTGCAGGGTAAAGGCTTGTCTGTAGACCTCCTGGAGTGCTGGTAATTGCACAGGCTTGCCATTGGGGAAAGACATGATTGGAAGCAGTCAGGCAGAAAAATGTTGTGCCATCCCATTGCCACCTCATAGCAGAGAGACAATCCTTGCAGTACCATCTGGTTGTTGCTATCTAGTCAGCTGGCCTGGCTGCTGGGACCATGGCTTGGCAGCTGGTTCCCATCCCTTGACCACCCCTTTTTTTTTTTAACTCTTTTTGTGTGCATGCATGTGGATTTGGGGGTTTTTTTGCTTTTTGTGTTCGATAACTTTGAACATGGGTCAGGGAGATGGCTGCAACAAACAAGCTTAGTCCCTGTTGAATACTGTCTCATTACTCGTGATGAGGCATGCAGCAGTCTCCTGCTGCCATTCCCTTATAAGCAGATGACGTAGCTGTTTAACCAATAAAAACAAGTCTTTTCAGAAGCTTACTCTAGAAAGTGGATGAAGAAAAGGCAGCATATCCCGCAATTCTAAGTAATTTAAAGGTATTTTCTGGTTTACAGGATTCAAAGAATAAAATGTAGAAATGCAGAAAGTGCTGTAAGCCTTGTCAGTATTCCTGAACATTAACATTTTATGTTGTTCATTGCAATTAGGGAAAACACATTTCCTGTAAAGTTTTCATTGCCAAACATGATACAAATAATGAGACTTGCATCTAGAATGACAGAAAAAATGTAATCTCTCCGCTATTATCTTTAGCAAAATTTGCCTCTCAGAATAGCAACCTGAAAGCTAATGTAAGCCATCTTCATGCCATGTGCAGACCCATTAGACTGATGGTTTCAGATCACAAGTAAGCAGCTGCTCTGTAGACTATTTTAGACATTTGATTTTTCTTTTTTCTGCGGCATTAATGTGTCAGTGTGTTACACAGAACATGCATCCACTGCATGGTTCTGTGTGGAATCATAAATGCCTGTAAGACAGATTTCCACTTTGGATTCTTTACAATTTCCTGCGTGTCTTATTTCAGTTTATGCAACTACATAACTGAGCCAGTTATACACAGGTGTAGACGTTGTTCCAATGATATTTTGGTTTGTGAGAATGTTATCCTTGGGAGTACATTTACAAATGCAACCATTTTAAGCTACATGATGCCATTTTCCATCAGCTTATTTGAGATTCATATAGAATGTTACTGTTCCCCTTTAGAAACACTGCCGGTCTCACCATAATGTTTCTCCTTAGATGAGGAAGAGGAAGATGATGTGGTTGCACCAAAACCATTAGTTGAACCTGAGGAAGAAAAAACATTAAAAAAAGAGGAGGAGGAAGAAGGTACAGTTCACCTCAAGACATTCTGAGTGTGCTGTAAAGAAAGTCATCAATAAATTTTTAACTTTTTGTTCCATTAGTTTAAAATTAATTTCATTGTTAAATACCAATTAGCCAGCAAAACACAAAACCCAAAAATTATTAAAAATCATGATAAATACTGTTTTTCTTTCTTGAAAAGAATTGGCGAAAGTGTGCAGTCCAGAAAATGTCTGTATACATTTTTTTCAGCTGCCCCTCATGAACTCACAGAGGAGGAAAAGCAACAAATTTTGCATTCTGAAGAGTTTTTAAGTTTTTTTGACCACTCCACAAGGATTGTTGAAAGAGCCCTTTCGGAGCAAATCAACATTTTCTTTGACTACAGTGGAAGAGACTTAGAGGACAAAGAAGGGTAATGTGAATGTTGAATATTTTTCTGTCAATGTCCAATACTTTTAATTAAAAAAGTGATCTAAGATTAATATCCCCTAATTGTCGTTATAGAGAGATTCAAGCAGGAGCAAAACTGTCCTTAAATAGGCAGTTTTTTGATGAACGTTGGTCAAAGCATCGTGTTGTCAGTTGTCTGGACTGGTCATCTCAGGTAAAAAATAATGGTTAAATTAATCAGTTTGTTTAAACTTTGTAAATTGTTGTAGTTCTGTGCATTTGACTCCCATAAAAGCACAGTTGATACAGAATGTATTTCTAAATGTGTTCCTTATGTGCTCCATGGTTTGCAAAAAGTAGACAGAGCTGTTAATCTTTTGTGAAAGGTAGCAAAAGGTTCATATTGTGAAGAAAGTTGGTTTATGAACTGCTTTGTAGAGGTAACTCGCTTCACTTAAAAGTACTGGGTTTTACAGTTAAAAGCAAGTTATGATGAAAGAACAGGACTAATGTGTATGTTAATGCTGTTTGAGGAGCTAAATTAGCAACAATTGAAGTTTCAACTGACAATTTTTCATGCCTTTATAATGCAAGGTGGTTTTTTAACCCTATTTTGGCAAAAGAACACAAAGATTCTACGATTATGTGGACCATTAGCCAGTTATCTTGCTTACTTTGAGTCTTTTTCGCTTACCATGCAGTATCCAGAATTACTTGTAGCCTCTTACAACAACAATGAGGATGCGCCTCACGAGCCTGATGGCGTGGCACTTGTATGGAATATGAAGTACAAGAAAACTACCCCAGAGTATGTCTTTCACTGCCAGGTATGATTCTGTCTTGAGAAGGATTTTATGTTGATGAATTTGGACAAGTACCTTCCTTACGTTCGTCAATATAATAATTTCATTGGGCTGGCATTTGCTTTAACCACATTTATTTGCCAACAGATGTTAATAGCTAGAGACTTCAGCTGAGAAATATTATTCTGTTTCAGAATTTCTGACATCATTCAGAATTCAGTTTTGTTTGGGAACTCATTTTCTGTTTTTATTTAAAAAACAGGAAAACTTTCTTGTGTAATGGTTGAACCACAAAGGGTTTGTATGTAAGGGCTTGAGTGGGATTGTATACTACAGCTTAGTTTACTGAATAAAATGAAGACAGCCTGAGGAAATGGAACGAGGATGAAAATTAGAAACATACGCATCAAGAAGAAGGCAGATGGAGGTCTTCTTGTAGTTTTCTGAAAGATAAAAACATGCAAATCTCTTCCATTATGCCAAGCCCAAGATATCCACGTTTCTTCCATCATTTTGGAAAATTACACAGTTGAATCAAAATTTAACCTCATGTTGTCACATTACTGTCAAAGCCCAGATTGCAAAAGTAACTCTGTTATATCAAAATGTATTTCTACATTGTCTAAGAAGTAATGACTACAAAATGTGGCAAAACATTATTAAAATCTTGTGTGTTACTGGGCCTTCCTTTGCTAATAAACTATGCTAGGAGGAATACAGATGTATGCATGTGAAAGAAAAGAGGAGGAAAACTTCATTTTATAATTGTAAATTGAAACAAAAAGACTGTTGAGGGGTTACAAAGAGTGTGTGAATCCTTAAGTGACTGGGCAGTGAAATAATGTACTGAATAAATTTAGGCAAAGAAGTTGTTCTGATATTTGGCTTCATTTCCTTTAGTTTTAGACATAGTGTCATTGAATGATGGGTTGTGTATTTTGTTGTTTCATTTTCTTCCTTTCAGTCAGCAGTGATGTCAGCTACATTTGCAAAATTTCATCCCAATCTGGTGGTTGGTGGCACATACTCGGGCCAGATAGTGCTGTGGGATAATCGCAGCAATAAGAGAACTCCAGTGCAGAGAACGCCACTTTCAGCTGCTGCTCACACGGTAGGAGGTGAAATATCTTCATGGACTGTGCCCTGTTTAACGTCTAGGAAATTCTGTCCAGTGTACTTGATTGGCAATGCTTAAATGTTTATATCCATATTTTGCCACTTAGGAACCAGGCTATTCATAAAAATCAGAGTGTCAGGAAAAACAAGTATCAGTTTTATAGGGGACTATCATTTGTACTTTTGATTGTGATCAATCTTTTGTGCTTCGTTAGATGGTGAAGTTGTGTATTTTACTGTACATTAATTACATCAGAATTGGTTATTACCTGTAAATTCTTTTCTGATAATATTTTGTTTCTTAGCACCCAGTGTACTGTGTAAATGTTGTTGGGACCCAGAATGCTCATAATTTGATCAGTATCTCAACTGATGGGAAAATATGCTCTTGGAGTCTGGATATGCTTTCCCAACCACAGGTAAGATAACTTTGGATATATATAGTATCTATTCCAGTAATATTTTATTTTAAAAAATCATTTGATCTAATAAACATTAATCAACATTTTCCCAACACATAGAATTAAGGTAGCTTGATATTTGATAAAATATTTCCCTACCCGTGGAATCAAATATTTTCTGTTGATTCTTTTCTATGTTTTTGGTGTACTTGTGTTAGTGGTGAACACAAACGTAGTAAGAAAACTTCCTTATTCCTGCCCAATCTATCCAAGTAAAATAAAAAGAAAACCCTTCTATTGTGAAATCTAAAGGATTTTGTAGGTGTTAGTATTCCTTTTTAATAAAGTAAGTTGCTGATATTTTCACTACAGGATAGCATGGAGCTGGTTCACAAACAGTCCAAGGCTGTGGCTGTTACCTGCATGTCTTTCCCTATTGGAGATGTCAACAACTTTGTTGTTGGCAGTGAAGAAGGCTCAGTGTACACTGCATGCCGTCACGGCAGGTGAATACAAACTTTAATTATTCAAATGAATTAAAAATAGTGAAAGTATAAGTTCCTGCATGCTTTACACTCAAAATTTTTTTTGAGTTCATATTTTCTCCTTGCACTGAAGAGTATCTCTGTCTGATTTCCAGTTCACTTTTTCCTGAGTAAGAGCTTCATTAAAAACAGAAATGGTTGGAATATTGAATTGGTATTATGAGTTGTTTGTGTTGACGAGGACAGCATAGGTCACTGTGGTTTTATTCATTTGAATTGTAGCAGAACATTCCAAACTTCGTATCAGTTTTGTAGATAATTGTACAGTAACATCACGCACAAATCTTAAATTGGCTAGCTGTTCTCCTGCTGTTCAATCTATTTTGAAATTGTCTGACTGTATCTTATCAATTGCTTTCTTAAATACAATTGAGTGTCCAGGTTTCATCTCAAATACATATCACCTTGCTGCAAAGCTTTTTTGGTTCCAAAATACCCCAAATTGTATCGCTTTTGTGTAACATCCTTCCCATCTGTTTCCCTCCTTTTTCATCACCCCTGATAGGAGGCTGTTAGGGATATATTTTTACTGGTTTATGTCTGAACCTCGTGCCCATAAAGTATATGCAACTTCTCTTAATTTAATGGGAGTTTTATGCTTATTCCTGAGTCTGGATTTTGTTCTTTGTATGAATTGAAGTTGTAGCTATAAAGGACAATGTAGTTAAATGTGTGGACTGGTACTTGCTGTATAAGTCTCTTGTCCCTAGGATATATTTTGGCACGTAAGGTTAGTAGAAAATACATGTTGAACTTAAGGTCTGTTTTCAAGCCCGGTCTTCTGTGATCCTGCTGTGTGCAAAAAGCCTTTTGCAGTGGGGTAACATCCATATAAGACAGCAAAACCTTCTTGTGGGTGTATTTAAATTGCATTTCAGTGCTATCTCTGTCTGCAGATGTTTGGTTTCCAGATCAATTAACCTTGGTTGTATATTCTGAAACAGCAAAGCTGGAATCAGTGAGATGTTTGAAGGACACCAGGGACCAATCACAGGTATCAACTGCCATGCAGCAGTTGGACCTGTAGACTTCTCACATCTTTTTGTCACCTCTTCTTTTGACTGGACAGTAAAGCTTTGGACAACGAAGGTAACTTAGATAGTTCAGTGGTTTTCTTCGTAGCCCTTGACACAAGGTGGTGCTATAATGTAAGCTACTTAAGGAAGTTCACTAACCTGAAGTCAAATTGTATGAAGTTCTGAGGTTCTTAGCTGCAGTCCTGCAAAGAGGAGACAGCTGATGAGCAAAACTACGATTAACAACATAAAACTTTGCTTTCAGCTTGTACATCATTTGTATATTTCTGATCCATTCTTTTCACCCTTTTGCCCTTTGTTGTCAACAATGATTACAATGCAATCAAATGTAAATCATCTTATAAAGTCAGTTACCTCATATATTCATAAGGCAAATGTTTTGCTACAATTTTTTGGAGGACTAAGAGACAGCACCAAAACTAATGTCAGTTAAGCTTGATGAGGCGCACAATTGAAATATCTGTCATTTCCATTGCCAGAATTACTTCTGTTAGTCTGATGCCCTGAGGAATGCAAAGCAGAGGAAGCAGAGTTAAAATCTTCCGAGTAATAGTCACTGAATTATCATTGGCTTGAGTTACAAGATTCTTAAAGCATTAAATTTACAATTGGCTTGCTATTGATTGTTTTATAGTAGCAGCCAGCAAAATGGCTGCATGCTTTGGAAAGCGTACCTTTAATAATAAAAAGCATTCGTTTTTGGCTGATTTTTGTAGTGGCATTTTTTAGAGCAAGTCAAAATGCAAATCACTTTTTCCTCATTGCTGGTGATGCTGTTGAAGTTCTGTATTGTGCTTTACCTTTTAGTTTTATAATTTTGAAATGTAAGATTTGGGTATTGCATTGGTATCTTTGCTTCTTTTCAGAATAACAAACCTCTCTACTCCTTTGAAGACAACTCGGATTATGTTTATGATGTGATGTGGTCTCCAACTCACCCTGCCTTGTTTGCCTGTGTGGATGGGATGGGCAGGCTTGACCTGTGGAATCTCAACAATGATACTGAGGTGAGAAGTCAGGTTAACAGTCAAATGCAGCTAGAAAATTGTTTGTACTCTTAAAAAAAAAAAAGTCAGGAGTTTACCGTAGTTTGGGGGGTTTTACCATAGCTTGTTTTTTTTTGTTGTTGTTCTTAAATATTCTGTAGTTCCAGTAGTTTCTGTGTAGTAGATAGCATTCTTTGATTACAGGGTTACAAATGACTCCTCATAATGAATAACATATAACAAGAGAGCAAAACATATGTTGGTGTAACACTGATCCATGTTGTGAAAGTGATTACAGACCTCTCACCCTGAGGCCTTGTCAGCCTACAGCTTAACAGTGTGAATAAACCTGTTACCACACACCACTGCTGTTCTATTGCCACAGTAATACTGCAGTGAAATACTGCAGCCATTTGTTTCTAAACTTAGAGAACTGAATGTTTGGTTTTCTGGTGTGGGTTATAAACTTCATTACAGTATAAATCTTTTCCAAGATTTGCTGGAGGTGTATCAGAGACCTGACAGATACTTAGACCTTAAATTTCACCATCTGAAAACTACCTACAGAAGAAAGTTGTAGGACCATGTGCCAGCCTGTAGCTTTAAATTGAAATTATCTGTTGTAGCCTTTTGGACAGGGCTTGACCTGCCAAAACAGCTGACTTCATCCCTGTCCTCTGTCACAATCTTCCTGAGATCGCAGGGTGCCTTGTCACTGCCTGAAAGTGTGCCTGTGCCTCCTGTCTCACAACAAGAGTGCAGATGTGCCTTTTGATAGCAGATGTTTGTACTTTGGCCAAGGGACAGATGTGTTGTTCTGGTCATGTCACTGGTGATAGCTTAAGGCCACTGAGGGTCTTTGTATTGTGAACAGAGTCTTTGATCTGCATACCGTGCACCAGTTGAAGTGTTGGGCACTTCTTGTTATGCAGCACAGATGGCCTAGGTGTGTTCTGTAATCTCTAGCTTATGGAAGCCTGATGCATTTTTAGCAATGTGTTTCAAATTGGTACAGGTGCCCACTGCAAGCATCACTGTGGAGGGCAATCCTGCTCTGAACCGTGTGAGATGGACACATTCTGGGAGAGAGATTGCTGTAGGTGATTCAGAGGGACAAATAGTTATATATGACGTGGGAGAGGTATGTATGCCATGTATTGTGCAAAGTACATTGCAAAACACTTGAGTTTCTTTATTTAGCAGCTTGCCTTTCACTTTTTTCTCCTGTCATTAGAGGAATAATAAATAGGTGTATTTTGTATTTTTGAATTAATATTTCCTAGTGGTGTTAAATTATTTAAGGTTTTCTAGCATAACTTTTTAGCATGCTGTCATCCAGTCAAAAGGGCAAAGCTTTACTGTAAGGCTGGCGAAATAAGAATCAGTGGGTTTTTTTTAATAGAAATTTTATCTTCTTTGTAACTGTGGCACATGTGAATTCTGCCTCTAGCTTGAGAAGTACCGAACAAAAAATTTTGCAGTGAAGCAGCCTTGATTTTGTTCTTACAGGGAAGCTGTTGCTACTGCAAGTATGTGTACTGCAGCAGTACATGACTAATTGAGGGGATGAGGATATAGCATTAGTATTCCCCTTTGGAGGCAGTCTCTCAGATGGAGATACCTAGCACAAGCTTATAATAATATCATTCTGTACTTCAATGCATGAATCTCAAATTCTGCTTCTTTTATTAGTTAGAGCTTTTGATGCTTACACTAAAATGAAGGTAAGCTTCTCTACTGGAACCTCTTCTGAACATTGCTCAGGTGCTCTGCTGTTCAAAGTGAGCTCAGCTTTATTTCTCAGTAGGTTTCAGTAAGGCTCTCTCTGTGTCACAGCAAATCGCCGTTCCTCGCGGGGACGAGTGGACTCGGTTTGGCCGAACGCTGGCAGAGATCAACGCCAACAGAGCTGATGCGGAAGAGGAGGCTGCGACGCGCATCCCGGCATAGAGCCTTGCAGCCAGGCTGCTGGGCTGCACTTGGGAGTGATTGGATGCAGATCCTAGTGTCAGTTCATGTGTCAGTTCTAATCATAGCTTAAGGGAGGAATATATGGATTCAACAATGGACTTTGAAACATATTCAGATCACTGAAAATCAGATCCTGCATTGTTATGTTTTATATATAAATTACAAGCACATTCTTGGGTTTGTGTAACTTTTAATACAGTTAACTTTGACTTTGCAAGGATCTTCTTTTGCTGAAACACTAACCTGGTATAAATTTGCGACTTGGCTTCTGTAAAGTCCAATTTGAAACAGTATCTTTCTGAAAAGTAAAAGTTCTGCTCCTAAAACTTTCTGTATTACAGGCTAACCTTCATTAAGTAGCAAATCTCTGAAGCATTCTTTAATTTGAACTCTTCAAATGACCCATGATATGCATGCATATGTTCCAAGTTTCATTGTTTATATATAGATAAGCCTCAGACTCTGGTAGTGGGTAATATATATGAATAAAAATTTGTCTGTAGTTACAAACTTACTTGATAAACAGACCTGAATTAATGAAATACATATTTAATACCAATTTCCTTTTGTTTAAATTGGTGCATTAAAAGGTGAGACTGATTCATAAATAAATATTATACGAGCACTTGTCAGCTGCCCTGACCTCTACTCTGTGTCCCTGCAGTAGTTTAACGTTCCTGGGAGCTGATTTTAGTACACACATCACAGGGTTGTTTTCTACTCCCAACCACCCCTTACTGCCATGGCAATTTGGCCAATAGCAAAAAGGCTGCTGTTATCAATTTTTTTTTTTCCAAAGGATAAGGAACTAGATTTTGACTTAATTTCTATAGCATGCTGATTTGCATCCTGTTAACCACAGACATGCTACTAATTTTCTGTACTAAGTTAAAGATTATTTTTATTATTACTGATTTTTAACATTTTTATTGAAACAAAACTTCTTAATGGCTTGAAACAGAACAGTTTTAATTTCTGTTCAAGGTTACTTTTTGTCTTTCTTAGCACACTATAAAGTTTTCTATCAAGACTGGTTGCAGGCGGGCTGTTAGGTTGGTTTTTTTTAAAATAAATACTGTGAGTTGCACTAATTAGGCACTAAATCAATTTTGTAGCCTTTAACTTTGGACTCTACATTTGTTCTTAATCTTTTACAAGCTTATTGTTTTGCCAGGAGAGCTGGTTTTATATGCTTAAAAATAGGAAGTAGGTTTATATTCCTGGCTCAGTTTTATGTCCAGAAGTATTGTCGTTCTTTCTTCATTGTTTAACTTTTCTGTTTTGGGTGTTTTCCTGTTTCTCCTTGTCTCAGTTCTGTTATGAGCAACTTACAGAGACACAGCAGTGACAGCAGTTTTGTCTTCAGAAAGTTTTCTTTTTTGGTGGGTCTGGAAGTGAAATGTGTTTAGGCTTCCACTGGTGTTGGCATTTCAAGGGTGTGTGTCCCTCCCTTTTCAATGCAGCCACACTGCTTGGTTTGCAGACGTTCACCCTGTGTGTTCTCCTCAGCCCTACAGCAGCAGCTGTGTGCAGCTGAGAAGCATGTGAACTGTGCAAGAACAGGCACATCATGAGATCGTTTGCACATTTAGACACAGGAATTCTTAACAAGCAGAAGATCTCTTGGTTTGATGGTTTTGGACGGAGAGGGCACTTGGGGTTTTGGTTGGTTGTTCTTGTGGGTTTTTTTACTGATATCACTTCTCATTGAATAACACATTTCCCTCATACTTTTATTTTCAGAAATCCACTAAATAAAGCTTTCTTCCAATGACTGTTGCATACATGCAGGTCGTATGGCATTAGTTTTGTGTAGTTTCAACTTTCTAATAATTTTATTAAATTTAGTACTACTCCATCTTTATTCCTGCTTGTGGTCCTCCCTCACACATAGCTGAGTACAGATTAAAAGTGTAAAAGCCATACCTGCAATTTTGAGACCAAAAGTGATGCTAGATGCTGGAAATGATCATTCTGGGAGCCAAACTGTCCAGTTTTGGAGCTGTAAGAAATACAAATGCTGTTGTGCATTGTGAAGTCTCCTAAGGCCTTGATCAAGTCAGTCAACAAGCTGTGACTAAGATTAAATGCCAGTGGGTACCTACCATTCTTGTCTCTATTTAGAAAAGCACAGGACAAAATACATAGATACAGGAGAGAGTTCCCGTGAAGCCTGTCTCTGTCCAGAAAACAGTACAGAACAAGAAATTCCTTAAACACAATACAACAAATAAAGAAGGAAGCCTTCTAATGGGGTTATCTATATTCATATTGCAGAATAGTGATCAGACTCACAAGGTCAATGTATTGTAACCTCTGGCTCACTAAATATTATTCAGCACCAAAGTAATTTTTATCTTCGTTAGAGGCTAGAGCTGAAGGAGGGCTGGTCTGCATAGTGTTCAGTTCTTAAGCCATTTCTTCATAAACTGACTTAATCTTTGATTGGCCTGCTGTCACCTAAGTAAGAAAACAGAACCTGAAATCAGTTTATACCACTTGGATATGCTCTACTCCAGAGTGTTTAACCCTGTAAGACACATGTAAAACTTCAGTAAGCAAGGCTGGAAACCCACCCATCTCATCTCTGGCTGGATGGACAGTGTAACTAATTTTCCTCCACAACAGCAGAAATCTAGACTCCCGTATTTCTCTGACATTTCTGCATTTAAATATTATACCAGGGAAACTTTTGGCAGACACTAAGCCAGAAATAGTTCAGGCTTTCACTTTGTCTTCTCCTTTTACTTCCACTCACCTGTAAATATAAACAATCAGTTTTGCATATAAAAATAATACACAGAATAACCTAATCTCATGGTAAAACAATCTAGAAATAAAGAGAATGCTTTCATTTTTTATAACAAGTTTTCTATTCAGGAAGAAAAGACACTGAGTAATACACCCTTGTAAAATTCTTGAGTCTGTGAGTAACTGGCAAATCTCTCATTGTGTTTTAAATAGGCTATCGTAGAAGTAGTATCTGTTACACATTTAGTATTGCCATGTATTTTGAGAGAATTCTTTGTCATAAAGTAGTGCTGCAAAATAAAATATTGCATGTACTCATCTAATTACTGTGTTCTCTAACACTTACAAGCCAGCACATTGCATTTTAATTCCTTTGCTAGAACTAGAGTGAAGGGCATTCCTGCAGAGGCCTTGTCCTGTCCATTCATTAAATGGTGCATCTGACCTTTACGTTTACTCTGTGGAGGGAAAAACAATCATGCTGGACAACTACCTGTAAATTCAAAGAAGCAAACTGACACAAGTGTTTTTAAACATTTTATTGTCACGATTGTTAACAAAACACCTTCAAAACATCTGTACATTTCAAACTATTTTGAACTGCAATACCCATTGTATAAATGTACGTGTATAGATGCCCTGATGTCTCTGTACAAAGATGTACAATATGTACAGTAACATAAAATGCAAGCTGTGCAAGGCAAAGTCTAGGCTACAGCTTCATGCCACTGGTTAAAACAAGGCAGAGAACCACAGCTTCAATCAGTTCCTTGTGTGTAAATAAATAAATGCAGGTATGTATGAATATTTGAAAGGAGCAATTAGATTTGCAAGCTCAGTTCAGCTAGAACACATGCAGCTGACTGGAAAAAATACAGCAGTACTCTTGTGAACTCTTTCCACTGCATCACTTTCTTCAGCTGAAACATCGTTTTGGGATTCAGCCGCTGTGTGCTTGAGCTGAGGTGGTGGCAGGAGCTCGAAACTTTGGAAGATATAAACCAAATTTATTTTCTATACCAGCAAACGTAGCTGTAGCAAGTCTGTATCCTCCTAGATGTGCAGGGTTAACAGGAGGAAGATCTGAAATTCGAGTTTTTGGGGTAGGTTCTGATCCAGTGGGTTTGCTGTTTGAACAAAGAAAAAAGGTCTTTTTGTTAGTCTAGATTTCATAAGGAAGGACTAAATAGACTTATTCAGGCTTAAATACTTAAGTCTTTTGTCTGAATATGGAAGACTGTTAAAGCTGACCTTAATTAATTGACTCCTATGGTGAAGTGAATGAGGTCAGACCATTACTTAATTTTAAATCAAACCCAAACCTGAAGTTACATTTTTACTGATACTTTTGTAAATTCTTTTTTAACTTCCAGTTTCACGAGGAAAATGGACAAAACTATGTTGCTACAACAGAAATACAAATTAGCGTATTTAAATAAATATGAAATGGCTCTTATCTCCTCATCTGTTTACAGGTGTCATGCAAGTTTCCCTCAATTATATACGGATGGAGGGATTTTTTACATGCTGCAATTTTAAGTACAGGTGCTCAAAGTCAGAAAGTTTGAATGGGTCCCATGCATGAAAAAGTTAGGGTTTTTTTCTTTAAACTTGGCAGTTGTTTTGTGCAAGCTAAATAGCAAATACTTGACTTACAGGCCTCCAAAATCAACATAAAACCATCTCTGCAGAAGTTCATAAGTGACCAAAGTAACACCAAACTGGGGTGAAGATCTGAACACACGAGCTGTTAAACATTACAAATCATAGTGTTAAACAAATAAAACAATTCCTCAGGAGAGAAGCTAAACATTTTTAACAAGGTGTTACGTTTTTCTCAATCACACCTTGTAAATACTGCTCTGATTTGAGTCCTTAACAAAGCAAGTGCTAATTTGCAGATTTGGGGTCAGCCTTAATAATTTTTTCCTCACCTCCAGCTCCCTTCCACAAAGCTGAAGGGCCTTCTTCCCTTAGAATCTTTTTGAAGCAGTCAATAACTCCACTGTATGTTGTCTGACCAGCGCGAGCTGCCACTTGCAGTCTTGTCTTGATGACATCAGCAGGGGTTACCAAAGAAGCAGCAGGCACACCTTTTAGAAGAAAACCACATTTAATTTGCACAAAGGATCTTGTACAAGATGAAACACTTCCAACTGAAAAATACAAGTGCAAACTTCCATACTTTTTACAAGGGCTACACATTACGAAAATACTCTTGATGTTCATATCAACTGTCGTGCCTGCCGTAATAGTTTTGACTTTCCTCTAAAGGCTGTAACTGATAGTAAAGGAAATAAACTATCAAAAACCATTCTCAACATCTCTTACTGGTCTGGCAGTTTGAAACAAGATAAAATTTGCTATATATGTAATATATAAAAATTAGTTGTGAAAATTTACTGTATTTGTTTATACTCTACTACATATTTTGCGAATTACATAGATGATTGATTTGGGAATTGAATCCTATGCATCCATTCGTTAAAGGTGTTGATGAGAAAAACTACTCCTTAAAACCCCTATTCTACAGAAATACATCTACACTGCTGTTTGGACTGTTCTGTAGGAGAATAGATGCTGCTTACTTCAGTAGGCAAGCCATAAAAAGACTGAGGACAATGAAGGTGTTTTACAAGTCTGCTTAGTACCAACAGCGTGATATTAGCCAACAGTGATGGAAGAACAAATCTCCACTTCCAAGGCACCGCTCTCAGCTTTCTAGTCAAAGGAAAGGAGAAAGTTTTCAGAAATGTACTCCACAGTATATAACTGTGTTACCTGAGATATTTCTGAATACTTCTGAATATTGTAAAAACTTCATCCCCTTAAAAAGAGGAACCATCATCTGACTTAAAATGATGAAATTAATTTTGACTTCTGTTGAACTTTTACAATTGGTTAATATTAAATTAAAAATTTTAACAAGTCACTGACTTGCACAGATGATGATAAACTCTAAAGCGTCACTGACCAATTCAGGAGGTTTTAAAGGAAAACGGAAGCACTGTGATTAAGCCTGCAAGCATACACAAATAGCAATCATATGCAGATTTTCCTTCCAGGCAGATCCCTTCAGACTGTATTCTGGCCTGGTGCGCACGTGTAACAGGAATTCAGTGAGCAACTGAGAATTTGAAATTTACAATTCAGAGAGGCAGATTCCTGTACGTGCTAGAAAACTAGGCCTATGAGATATACACACATTTTTAACAGGGTTCATCACTTAGCATGAGCAACACAGAAACACTAATGAAACAAAGAGAAGTGGTATAGTTTGCAGTCTGAAAAGTCTTATAGGAGATACAAGTTAATAATATTTTGTAAATTATGTATGAGTATTGTATGAATATAATAAGCTAAATAATTTTCCATTTCTGGCAGTTCTGCAATACTAAAGAATAAACAGGGTTGTTGGATGTTTCCTAGGTGGTCTCCCTTCCCTCTGGCACAAGGAACACACCAACTGGCACCGAGCAGGTGCACCCAAGCTCTGTATCAAGTCCGATATAGGGAACTGCTATTCACACACAGGCACTCACAACTGATGTATATCTATAGTGATTCCTTACAACTGTAACAAGTGGCAAAGGGTCTTGCTCAGCCTAGTGGTGTTTCTGAACTGCAGATTCTGACACTGAGTCATTCACAGTTGAGAGGCTGCATGCAGATACCTGGTTTTCATCTGCTGAGCTCGTCCTTGGCAGTGCAGAATCTGGCCATCTCTATCTGCAGGCTTAAATATCCACCACTATAGTTCCTACGTTTGGTATTTCTATACCCCTTGCCATTTAGTAAAAACAACTTTTTATCACAGCAGCATATTGTCTTTATACTAAACTTGTTTTAGAAGCCATAAAATATTTTAAATTTCAGAGTACGGTACTTCAGCTTCTTTACAAACTAATGTCCTATTTTCAGCAATTACATTTGAACAAAGTCTCTTTTCAGTTATTCTGGAATCCAAACCTGGGTAAGTCATTTTCTTCTTAGCTCTTATGATCTCTCATTTTATGTTCATCAAAGATTCAAATTAGCCTTCAGCTCTGAGAGCTCAGTAACAAGTAAAACCCCATTGAGACAGACAGATCAAATTTGACTACAAGTTGCTGAGCTGCATTACGCTGTTTATCCACATTATGCAAATGTAATTAGCTCTCATCAAAATTATATCGCCTCCCACTAAGGATAACAGTGATCAAATTTAGATTAAATCAGATACAATGGTACAGTACCCTTCCTTTATATGGGGCTACTGAATGAATATTAAATATTACTCACTAAAAGAAGAAAAAAATTATTTTTAGGAAACATTCTGCAAAATTACCTGCAATGGCTCCAGCTGCAAGTAGATTAAGCCCTCCCACATGGCCACTTTCATCAGCAAACATCAGTTTACTATGAGCATAAACTGGAAAGTAGATTGCAGAAAAGGGAATGTCTCTGAGGAAACATGCTTTGGCACCCTGACACAGAGAAAAGAGACATAATGTAAATAAATTGTGTAAATAAGGCTAAAATTGATATCCAGCAAGCAGCCCGGGCCCTGAAAGTACAAACTCATTTGATCTACCATGTAAATAACACAGAAAATAAAATGTCTCAGGAAACAGACGATACAGGGAACGTGAAAATAAGAATAAAGCATATCTAAACTAAGTGTCTGGAATAAGGAAGATGTCTAATTTTGGTAAATTATCCACGACATCAATCCTGACATCGGTACTTAGGATAAATATTTCTTACACACTATGTGTCCAAAGGCAATGAAGAAGTGGCAAAGATCAGTCCTTATGTCTTTCTGACAACCAGAGAAGCAGCAAGACAAGTCCCTGCAGATCATTTTTTCCACCAAACACAAAGGCATTACTAAAATACCAGTGAGCACTGTAGGACCTCACACCGATCATCATCTGGTTGACCAAAGAAGCTGCACTGGAAGGTTAGCAAAAAGAAAAAAACGCTGCAAATTGGCTGCAGTTTAATAAGGAAATACAATGGTCACAAATCTCATATACCAAATTCAACACAAAAGCTTCAGCTCAAAAAGTAAATGTGCACATTTTTATAGTATTATTGCAGGTCTGTGGGCAAATCACATAAAGCAATGTTTTGTAAGTGCACAGGTAATATAACTGCTGAATTTACGTATTACCCTTGCACTGGCAGAAGATACAGGAAGAAACACTCTTCCTTGTTTAAGGAAACTAATAGCTTCTGCTCCATTACACCTGATCTGTAATGATGGCAGTAAGTATACCTGCAGGGAAGGAATCTGTTGACTGGCATTCTGCTGAAGTACCATACAGAACGGGCTTTTTTCAGTGGAATTTATTGACAAATCCCACCACTTAACTTCTTAAAAATCTGAATCCTACTAAACTTCACTACTGTTTCACTGCCATCAAATTATTAAGACAAAGAGAATATCCTGCTGCAAAGATAACAATAGAGATACAGAGATTCAAAATAAAAATAAGAACACACAGGGAAAGCTAAAGAAACTTTTCACAAAACCCCACCAAATGAAATGAGCAGAGCCAGAAGCCAGCAGGTCTGCAATACAGGACTCCCTGTAGCTTGGCATAAAAGCCCAAAGGATAGAATGGGGGAGTATTTTTTTTGTATCCCACTGCCATTAATATAGAAGTGAGTTTTCTTCAGTTTTCCACTGTGGGGCTGCCCTGCAGGAAGAGATTCATTTTAAATTCAAAAGATGTCTTTGGTTTTAACAGTTTTTGTTTCAACAATATAGAATTTAGCATAAAACGATGAAGGCACTCAAAGCAGAAGTACGTACCTTATAAAGACCAAGAAAGCCTAAATCTTTTATAACAGAGAGGGCACTGACTCTGGGTCCTGTAGTAATTTCTCCTGCTACCTGCAACCGAATCTTTACAATCTCCAGAGGATTAGTGAAGATGACCTGGGAAGCTCCTGCCTGCAAACCCAAGGAAAAAGAAAGTAAATTGCTTTACTAGAGCATGTGGTGACATATTGACTTTTGCAAGGTGATGAGTGCCTTCACTTCTCACTGCATTAGCTGATATTCTCATCTAAAAATATATGAGAGAGATTTAATAAAGCACCTGTCTGGAAGTTAAAAGCCCTGGATCAGAAATCATGGGTTTGTAAATACACATTTTTACATTCATATTTTTATGGTCCCTTGAGGTGAATTAATTCAGTTTGTCTCTACTTTTCTCCTTGACATCACTTTCTAGAAGTCATGGCTGTGTTTTTAGAAGTCTATCAGATACTACAGGAAATACTAAACTAAAATAATCATTAGATTTGTGCTACTAGAGCATCAAATACACACGAAGACCTTATGTTTATTCAATAATAATCCATCACCGATGTGTAGACATGCTATTTGCATTTGGAAGTGATGCTGTTTAAAAGGTAAATTTGCATTTAACAGTGTAATTTTAAATTATTAGAAAAGGTGTTTGGAGTTTTGTTTAGCAGTCTGTAATAGTCCTAAGTGGAAACAAAATATAAAATTCAAATAGGAATGTACTCTTTTCAAAATATGATAGTAGACAGAAACAGGAGTCCTGTCTTTGCGCTGAGCATGACAGATTTTACTTGCAGGAAATACTCTGTTGGCAGTGTTGAAGGACTATCTTGCAAACTTCCTAGCAGTAGTGTTGTAAAGCTGCTTCTGTGTCTGCATTTTAACCAAAGACTTTCAAAGAACTATGTCTCAGGTTTGAGAGAGATTCAATCTGACAGTTCAGTCTCAGAGTTTTTAAGCCTGTTTAAAATGACATGTTTAGATTTCTCCCTGGTTTGCCGTAGGTACTACCATTCACTTCTGAAACAGTGTGTGGCTCATCACAAACCAGCTATATTTTACTAGGCTTGTTACCCTCCCCTCTTCCTAAGCCACCTTTTTGCATTTAAAAATTAAACCCACTTCCTTAAAATTTGTGGCATATAACCACCTGAATACAACCAACTTTAAAAAGGGTTTGTTGCACGATACAAAAGCTCCTCTTAATTCTGATCTATTCCTCCAACCCATCAGATTTTAGTGAAGTAAACAGATGCAGAGCGTCTGCAACTAAAACATTTTACCACTTCTAAATTGCCCAGGAAATAAACTCTTTTTGTGATGCTGGGGGTTTGGGAGGGGGGTGTGCATACAGGGGGGTGGTGAAGTAAACCCAATAGTCTGATACAGCACCTCCTGGACAGCCTGCATGATGTTCTCTGCTAAATGATTCACAACTAATGAACACCCACCCTTTCTGCCTATAAGCACAATCTTCTCTCTCCAGCAGCAGGCAGAATAAATTTGAGATTAGCCCTGACGCACAGTTCAGAAGTTGGCAATCTGAATTATTCTAATCTAGAGACAAAAGAGCATTGCAAACCTCATCAGTCTTACTGAGAATGACCCAGCATTTCAGCAGTTACCTACGGGCTGGGGACGAGAAGCATCAACACCTTCACTGACCAAGCATCCCATACTTCACTGAGCCTTTACTGAGCACTGACAGCCTTTTATTGCAAGCCCCGTTTATAACTTCATTCAATACTGACATTTAAAATCATCACTGCAACAGCTTTACTTAAGCATCTTGACCCAAACAGTGGGAGATCAACCACTGCTTTTGATTAATTATCTCCACTGCAGTAATTACTGTCTTTAACACTTCCCACTCAAATAATCAGTCCATACAGTTAATCTTAATTTTATTCTCTCACTTCTTCACTTCTCTGAAAGCAAATCAAAGCCTATGTTTTTGTGGACATTTGTTGCAAGCATCGGGAAGATCACCAGAACACCCAGACCAGCCAAAGTGATTCCCATCTTCTGTTCACTGGACTTGCTGCATTGTTTACTCAACTATCTGACACCACTCATGTCCAAAGGCATTTTAAGGCTCTCTTCATTTCTCATCTCACCTTTTCTTTTCCAGTTCACACACACCTATGCTTGTAAGATGAAATGGCTGTCTTGCTAGGCAAAGTTCCAATCCAAATAAAATTTATAAAAGTTGCATCTGACAAGTTCTGTTAAACAACTAATTTTTTTTGTTCATATTGCATTAAGCATAACACCAACTTCACATGTTTAGCATCTCCTTGTATCATTTAAAAAAAATAATTTTGGTAGACAAAATGTTAAGCAGCATGTTCTGGCTACATAATACAATGGACCACACAAAAAAAATTCAAGTAACTTTAAATTGCAAGACTAAGCTAGAAATTCACTCCTTCTAGACAATTACCAGCTACCTGCCTATTAAATATGTATTATTTGTTTACATGTGCATGTGAAATTCCATTTTTTATTTTAATGTTAAAAATTAGCACATCCTGCAGAGCAGCCAAAATAACTCTTCCTATTTGCCTAACACCTACCACAGAAACACAAATAGGCCAATTTGTAAACATTTCTATTTTCTGTCCTGAATTCAATCTTCCTGCAATTAACATTTTCTTCTCCTAGGTGCACAGCTGCCTGCCTTTCTGTTAAAATCAGCCATAGCCCTCTTCTGATACAGAAAGTAAAAGACTCTGAACACATTTTAATAATTTAGTAGCAACTCTAATTAGACATACAATGTTACAAATTCTATATAGTTAATACAGAATTATTCCACCAGTATTAGAGTATGATCTGGTGATCAAGTTATTGAGCAAAATAAAATACAAGGATGTACTGCTTATACATCTATGCTTATATTATCAGTAGAAAACTGGTATTTATGCTTATACATCTGTGCTTATATTATCAATAGAAAACCCATTGAAAAGCCCATTAATTATGTCAACACTTTGAACAGTTGAGTATTTACAGTGTTGACAGACCTCTCAACAGGCAGCTTTCTCAGAAAGAGCTGTAACTACCTTGATACCCAGTTAAATACTCCCTGTCAGCAATATGTCCTTTTATCCAGGTCTTGACTTACACTGTTTTACTTGGAGCTCGGCAAACTTTTCTGCCCAGCAGTGATTTGATTCACACGAAGTGGAGTGCTGCATTCAGTGGAGTGGCACAAGTGAGGTAGGTCCCTCAACAGATCACAAGTACAGACGGGACAAGCATTGGCTTTAATACAGAACATGTAACGCAAGAAACCTCACTTTTTCACTGTGTACTTTTTAAAGAATGAATGCAAGGGTCGTTTTTAGTCTGTCAGTGTTTTCTATTTAAGTAAAAGGTAGCTTATCTATCTGACAAAGAACGTGTGAGGCAGAGGAGAGTGCTGCCTTGGGGAGCAGAAGAGCACTCTGCAGAAAAAGATGCAGAGGAGAATGACACAAAGGATCTCCAAATAAAAATGAACTGGAAGCATGTAGGTTTGCAGTACAAATCTCCATGCTCCTGTGCAAATCATTAGCAATCAGCATCATTCTTTTTCAAAGTCTCTTACTTCAGCTGTCAGCTATGTATGTTAAATACATGTGCACGCGTATATGCACACAGAGGTATACATTGCAGCCCTTGAATTGCTTTTGGAGATGGTGCAGTAAACCTAGATTTCTCTCCCATAAAAACCTCTCTTCACACATAAATTGCAACAGACACTTTAAAAAAGGTTGACAAATTTGTTTCTGAATGGAGGTTATTCATACACATCAAAAATACCAGTAATAAAAGCTTCTACTTAACCTTAATGTCATGTAAAATAACTCTACAAGGAGCAAATAAAGGAACTAAATCTGACAGCAAAGGTTATGAGAGAAAAGATGTAGTTTGAGATCCCACAGCAAACGCCCCATGACATGCCAAAGGCTGAAGGAAATACACAAATGACCCTGCAACATGAGACCTCTTGCCCTTTCCAATTCCACCCGAGAGGCATATGCTCCAAAGGGGAGAGGCCTATTTCAAGCCCTTCCTTCCTTCCTTTTTGAAACCACCACATCCTGGACCACAACTATGTCCCATAGAAGCAGCTAAAATAAGACGTTACTTAAAACAGTCTAGTTTAAAAACATCAAAAGAACTTGCACTTCTTTCTCTATGCAAAGCTGACATTGTTCATGAGCCTACAGTGAGCTTACTGCCTCTTTTATTAAACAATCATTTTCTCCCTGATTTTAAATTTCCACAATAGAAATCAAGATAAAGTAGTAAAGTTTAATTCTGCTTCTAAATGTATCTTTTTAAAGTATAATAAAAGAAGTACAATATCTTCAGGGTTTTGAAGGAAAAGCAGTCTGACATCTATAATTCTATATTTTTCTGTTTGTTAAACAAAACCATTACATTTTACATTATTTTTTCAAAAATAAATATTTGACACATTCCTATTTGCCTGATAAACCTACATACATTTTTGTGTGTGTGTATGTATATATGCATAAATAGCTATGAAAATTATTTTTTACAAGTATACGAAAAATATTGAGACTAAATGTTAGATTTAATGTTTATGAAAGCTTCAAAAATCAGTGGTAAATTTGGACCTCTCTGTGAATATATGTGCAAACACAAACACACGTGCACACATCCCAACCTCTTATTATCAACAGATGCATTGCCTGCACCTCCAAAGGTTCTCAGACCCTTTCTGCCTGGCACTCCACATTGCCCTTCCCCCTACAGCATAAAGCAAAACCATCTTTCTGTTGAAACACAACTCATCCATTCAAAATGCTAAGCACCATGCACAGGACGGGAAGAATCCATTTCTTCCTGTGTAACTCATAGGAATTACAGCCTAAAATCACAGTATCTTTGTCTACTGTAACAGTAATCATGAATCATTTACATAGCATTAGATGTGTACTTCAACATTGCTTCCCAACTGAGGATGAGCAGTTGCCCTACAGCACCTTGCCCTTCACGATGTACTCACATGTGTCATGCGTGTAAGCTCCTCTGGGAAGCACTGTCCATATCAGGCATGCGCTCTCTGCTTCCCAGGCCTCTGTCGGGATAGAGGAAAGCATTGCCAAAGCCTCACTCAGTCTCCCTGCAACTCAAAGCTAATGGTAGCTGAAAACTTCAAAGGCAGGAATGCAGGTTAATCACTGAATTACAATGAAATGTAATTCAATTAATTACAGTAACAGTAGGGAAAGAAATTGTTTGCTCTGAACATGTGTAAATGTGGATAGTGCTGTTAATGATTAACAAACCAGCATACTTCAGGCAGGTAGGAAGATGGGGTATCAGTTTCATCCAGCAGGGACAAGAGCCCTTTCATTGACAGGTATGACCTGACTGCTCTAACTGAGCCCCACGTAGCTGCTCTGCAGTTTTCAAATACAGCTACAGCTTGAGAGCAGCTGGGAATATTTGGGCTCTGAGAGAGCAGACCCTACACTTCCCAGTGACATTTGCATTGCCCAGCAGCCAGCAGGTAGGTTTAAAGGAGCACAGGGCACGGGCTGCCTGCGGGAGGTCCCTGCCCTGCAGTAAGGAAGGAACGACAACAGACAGGCAGCTGACCATGTAAACAGGCACTGCCTGGGCAAAGTCTTTGTTAACTGCTGTGAGAATGAAGATGTTTCCTCTTACTGGGAACACGAGTTTACTCCATAATCTTACAGCAACTGAGAATAACTGGAGCCTGAGAAGTAAGATTTTGGCCAAAGCAATTCAGTCTCTTGGCGTCAGCATTTCTGAAGGAGGGACATGCCTGTGAGCGGCCCCTTTGCTGGACAGTACAGCACTGCTTGCAGATACTCCAGAGCTGAGGATACCGACCAGCCTACACAAGGCTCTCCTGAATCACTACTGTCTTAATGCCCAAGGTTTCAGCTGTTCTTATGCGTGGTTCTTAGAAGACTGTAACACCATACACAAGCTTTGATACAGCACTGCCATCCAGAGAGGAGAATTTGCCATGTCTGCTGGAACCTTTCCCAAGCTCCCTCCACTTCCTCACAAGAATTCTTTTGTTTGCCGTTTGAGGACTGTGGCATGCACAATGTGCTTTTGTGTACCTTGCAAAGGGGAAGGCTTTCAAAAGCATGGAAGGTCTCTGCTGTAAACTCTGTAAAATGGCTGAAAACATGCTTTGCTCATCTTGTTCATCCATCAGCAGTTCCAAACCAGAAATTATAAAAAACTGCATTATTCCTGTTAATGAAGTGATAGTTCAACACTAAACACAGGTAAGTGAGGGTCAGAGACAGCAATAAGTACATCTCTGAGAACTACAAATGAGCATAATGCTATTTCTTCTGATATTATGAGAAGGTGAAAAGGTATGTTTTAATTTTACCCTATATTTATAGTTTACTATTAGCACAATATTTAAGTGTTGGACAGTAACAAAAAGCCACAGGTACCCAAATCCAGATGCTGAAAATAATTTTGGCATATATAAAATCCAAACATTTGCACATTAACCCATCATTTTGTACTAACAGAGAGAGAAGGAAGAGAAAAAAGGAAAACTGAAAGGTAGCATCACCCAAATACAAAGCCTTGTGTGCCCCTGCATGGAAATGGACTAAGCTTACTTGTGGCACTTCCTTAGATGTAACTGCTGGTTGCACCCCATAATATTTTGTAGAAAAACAGAACACAGTTAACACCAAAAGTGTGAAGACCAATACTATTTCCAGGCAAGTCAACATAGAAAAGAGCTGTCACAATGAGAATGAAAAGGTCTGAGGATGAAAAAAAGAAAGACTAATATCAAATTACTCCTGCTTTATCCAACTGATACTTTCAGACTCTTAACCTTATAGGCTTTCTAACAAAGATTCTGCTATTTAGGAGGAAATGGAATTGCTAAAATTGAACTAAGCAGCAGTACAGACAGAAAAATCTTCAACTGGTAAGACATCAGATGATCCAGAGGAAGCTACAAAGAAACATCCCTCAGGTTACTAAACTGTGACCAACACTTCTATGATTTTGTTTAAAATTCTCCCAGATTGAGTGAGATTAATATTATCTTGAAAAAGGACGATGAAAATATCAGCTAAGACAGTCAGCTTGAAGGTGTCGTGTTTGGACAGACTACAAATCTGCTCATCTTCAAAAAAACACCCAAATCTCTGAAAGCTTATCTGAAGCTCAAATTTTCTCCAATTTTTGCATGTTCACTACAGTAAGACAATGAAGTTATTTTGAAAAAGGAGTACCTAGCAGGAAGCCAAAAAGCCCCTAATATAGATTGAATTTAGTATTATATATTTCAGTACAAAGTAATGTAAAATAATAAAATTCATTATCAGATGTTTGATTTTAATTATGAATTTAAGCACAACACGAACACTAATGAATTATATTCTCTTCCATTATAAATGACCTGTATTTGCTTTCTGTGTTACTGAGCTTTCTAAGAAAAGGTTAGTCTTCTGCTAGCTACACATTAGAGCTGCTTTCTCACATTTCTCAGAAAATAAACTTTGTACACTGACAGGTGAAGACTCAAGCATGTACCAGGCTGCCAAATTCAATCAGGCAGAACTATAAGCAGCCTCCCTTCAGGGCTGTTTCTTTGAATTAAAAGTTTGCAGAGGTCAACAACCTTTCTGCCCCAGGTTTTGTTGTAAGTCGAGGAGGTTTTATACCAGCCTGTCAGCCTACTCAACTGGAAGTTATTAGAGTTCTCTGCTACAAAAGAAACCCAACTCAAGCCTTAAACATATTATAGGGTTAACAACTGTCGGGGAATCCCACAAATGAAATTAGCCAATTTGCAAAACCAAAAGAAATCTATCATCAATATAAATTCAAACCACCTACAGATTGCTGAAACATCAATTGAATTACAGACCTCAGTTTCAACAAAAGCATGGTTTGTTTTTTAACTGTAGATGACGGCTGTAATTATCATCTGGACTAACATAGCTGTATTTTATACAAATTTATATAAATTGTCATTTAAACAGACAATTCACTGATACCTGTCACCTGAAAGGTAAGGCTATATTGTTCATTTTTTCCATATTTTCATAACAGTAAAAATTTCACATACAGGAAGTTGAAGAGTGTATTTCTTCTCCTTCTTAAAATCATCAGCAAGAAATAGATTTTCTTAAACCATTCTAGACATCTCCATCCCTCTCCTGAAGGAAACTTAATCATGCCTATAATCCATTCTCAAGGAGAACCTATATCTTCCCAAAGTAATGAAGAATAGCAACCCAGCAGAACTTATGGAAAGGCAGAATCAGCCTCTTCTTTTGACTTTGTGAAAAAAACCACTGCTGAAACTGTAAGTTACAAACTGGGCCAAAACAAGTTGTTTAAGCACATCATTCCAAGGGAACTTAACTCAGAAGTATGCTAAGCTTTCCAAACAGAAAAAGTACTATTTTTAGTTCTTGCAACTGGGAGAAAAAAAGAGTACTCCTGTTCAAATCGACAAAGCACACCCATTAACTGTCATTCCAACTATTCTGGACATCACTGAGAATCAATTTTTCCTAGGAATACAGGACAGATACTTACACAGCCTCCAGCAAGGACCTCTGCAGGGAGTGGAATGGAACCATCTCTCTTAGTAAATTTGTCTCTGACAAAGTCATTAACCTAATAAAGATACAATATATTACACACTATTTTAAGGTTTTTTTCCTCTTTATTAATATATATCAAGTACATCTGTAGCCATATATATTAGAATGCTTGTAAGTGGTCATCTTTCACACATTTTAGGAAATAAATCCTGTGCACGTTAACAAACAAAAGGATGCCGGGGAGGAAAAAAAAAAAAAGATACGTACAGTTAGCTTAATAGCCTTTTCTGGAGCAACACCTATCAGCTGTGGTAACAAGCCTATAGAAACAAAGACATCATAAGGCAACATTATCTTCCTAATAGAGAAACTAGTATTTTATAAGTGATGTTCAGAAATCCCTTTCTGCACAGGGGATATCCTCTGAAGTGGATGGCATTTAAGTATAGGATTCTGCTAAAGCACTGCATATCCCTACCAGTACAATTTTATATTACAATTTCTGTTGAAAATGATAATGAAATGTGTGACCAGATCTGCCTTCCTCAACCAAGTCAAGCCTGATGCTGTACAGAAGGAAAGAAGTGTAAGGACCAAACATATACCTTGTAGACATACATATGTCTACTACATAAGAGTTTGTTTGACTTTTTTAGCCCCTCAGCATCATTTTTCCATAAAGCTTGCAATCACTTTTTACAACAGGACAGTAATTGTGAGATATACGCATGACTCTGATAAATTATCAACTCACTTCCACTTGACTCACTAACCTGAGTTTTCTGAAGACTCGAGCCAACTAAGGGTATAAAGGATTTTCTCTTGTTCAGAACTTCTTTAAACCCTACCACTAGTAAGGTTTTTATCTCACTAAAAAGAGGTATTAGTGGACAGAAACCAATTTTGGCAAGGTCCTTGCTCCTGGAAAATAGCTACTATCAAAATGAACTGGTGTCATTTGAAAAACGCACATACACTTTTCTAGGAATTAATAGGTTTAAGGAAAAAATCAGTAGATGGCAGTCTTAACTTCCTAACATAACACATTGTAACAGCATCTATTATTTTTAAATCTGTTCTATCCATGGTCATTCTGACACATGTATAGATCATAAAACTTTAAAAGAAACTGGTTTTTTATTAGGTATGGTCACTTCCTAATGTTATTCCATGGTTATGGAATATCATTTTGTCAAATTGCTTTCCAGTTAACTAAAAAACCCCACAACAACAAAACTGTATCAATGCCAGTTTTCACTATTCGTTAAGTATAAAGAAATCATAGCTAAAAGTGTTAAATGTTCAAAATTCCCAGAAGTACTCAGTCTGCAGAATTTTTACACTACTTCCTTAAAAGGAAGCTCAGAACAAAGGTACCTTAATAGAAAGTGCAGCAGTTAATATATGCAGTGTAGTGTTTTCTTCCAACATAGTACTTTCTGTGCGATTTACAGACTTGCTATGCTGAGGAAAGGTAGTTATTAAATACAAAGAAAGGTTGACAGGAACAAAAAGAAATGGTGCCTTCCCAGCCTGAATTTCTGATCTACCACGAAAAGGCAATCCAGTTCTGCAATGCCTACACTTAAAAAAACCAAAACCACCAGACAAAACACCACAAGACAATCCCCCCACTCCCTGCCTTTACGTAGCTGAACTCCTTGGGCACACACATTCGGTGTGCCAGAGAACCTGGGACACTGCATGGTCTAGTGAGGGACCCAAGAAGAAACTTTATTAGTTCTGAAGTTGGATGCCAAAACTCAAAAGTGTCTTTATTTCCTTGACCAAAAATCTTAAGTTTTTATTTAGAATTATAACATTTCCAGTTTGTGTCCAGTTCTATTTTTTAAACTGCAGCAAAAAACTACATTGTACCATTATATTATGGTATAGATGTATTGCTATATTACAATACAATTAGCATAATCCAGCTCAGGAATGTAAGAACCCAGTAACAGATCCACAGCCAGCTCCATAAGTGTTCCTGCTGTTTAGTTTAACATACTTCCAAATCTCTGAGTCCAAATCTTAACGTGCTGACCATTAACTGTAACATTTTCAAAACAACTACATGGACTTCCTATCCTAAACAATCGTAAAGACAATTATTAAAAAAAAAAAAAATAGGCTATTAAAAAGTTTAGCAAACTGACATTCTTTCAAACAAGAACATTTTTTTCAAGTGTGAAACACTGCTTTTAACTCATCAATGGAATCATCCTTGATTTCAATGTGTTTGAGAAAGGTCAGAAAACAAAAAAAAATAACAAATTATTTTAGATGCTGCTGTGCAAAAATGGGGCAGGGGGGCAAGAGAAAGAAAACAGTACTGTAGAACAGCACTGAATAATCAGTCTCATAGATGTAACTCAACAAGTATTTGCTTTTGTGAAACATTTAGCATCCAAAAAAGAAAACAATGTACCAGTAAGACATAATTTACACAGATTACAGCTATTTCATTAACTTTGCACCAACATATTCCTTCCCTTACTTTCACAGCAAAATCCTGCAAGACTACAAAACACTCTTTAGCCAGAACCCACAGACTTTCACATGCAAAAACTTCTTAGATACTGTCCATAAAGGACACTGTCCAGTGTCTTCACTGACAGAAAACATCACAGAGCAGAACAAATGCTGTAGCCATCACATAAGTGAGTGATGATCTTTAGCTACAGCTAAAGAAGCAGGTGTGCCAATTAATAAATACCTTGCTGATCCTTATGAAAATTGTGAACTTCATAAAGTCATGTGAAATTACAATTAAAAATAGAGAATTCAACTAAGTATCTATTTCAGAGGGCTGGTAAGCATGTACCCAGTATGTAAGTCACCAAAGTGATTAAAACTATTTCAGAATCTTCTAAGATAAAACAAGATATGATAGCTTTCAGCCTGATAAAAAGCTGAATTCTTAACCTGTATCTTACAGTTTTATTCTTTTTTTAAATTACAGTTTTCTGAGTTCCACTGGTGATATTTTAAAGTAAAATAGAGCAACATAATTCAACAGCAGAATGCAACTTCTGTTCACCAGATAAAACTATAAAACAAGTCCCACTACCTGCAAAAGTATGAGGCATACGATCTGGCATCCAGTTTACAGATACATTTTAAAATTACTGTCTTTTGTCTCTTAACAAAAAATATTTGCTGTAAAATGAATCTTTATTCCTCAAATGCTAATCTGCTCCTGATGTCTGACCCTGGCCAAAAGTTGCAATCCTTACTTTGTGAGGTTACAGTTATGTCCTCAACATTTACACCCCAAAAATTAGGTCTTTAAACAAACTTAAGCAGCAAGGAGCAAATCAGTAACAGCAAAACAAAAAAAGCCTAGTTCTTTCCAGCAACTGTTTATGATGAAGGGTGCACAATGGAAGATAAATATTGAGCTCAGAAATAAAAGCAAAATTAGACATGATATCAAGTACCCTGATTTTCCCACAGGAAACTAGCTGTTGAAGTATTAAAATAAAAAAAGGGGGCAGAAAATTACTGACTTTATATATTTATATTTTTTGAATTCACTTACCTCTGTAAAGACCAAAAAAGCCTTCAAAACGCAAAACCTTTTTAAAGCAGTCAAAGCTGTTTTTATACATCAACTCTCCTACGACTGCACCTGTGGAGCGCTGATTCTGCATACGAGTTTTCACCAGGTCTATGGGATACACTGCAGTAGCACCAACAGCTGTAAGAAAGCATTGGGAGTATTATTTCTCCAACATCATTGGTGGTGTAGTATATAATTATTGGGATGATTTTCTACAGCATTTATTTAAACACAAAGAATATATAATCTGGTAAGACCTCTGGTATGTTGGAAGTAAGAAAGAACATTAATGAAGGTCTAGAAAAAAGTCTCAAGGAGGCTGAATTACACTGTTATATAAAACAAGGTGTCTAGAATGAACACCTATCTGAATTACCACTAAGGAAATTTGTTACTGGTGTAGCTTCAAAGAACTGTGGAGGGATTCTAGAACCCAAGTGATAAGGAAAGAAAGGGAATAGCACAACCAAAATGGTTCCAGCATCCAATTTTACATATATATAACCAAAACATCCACCTTAGATGAGATCAAGTAGTCAGATAAAACAGTGTTAAATTAACCCAAGCTTGAAAACAGAAAGCAGAAATATTACTCACCTCCAGCAACTGAGCCTAAAGTGAACCTGTAAGCTGACTCAGCTACCTGGAGCCAAACAGGTCTGCTTAATTCTCCAAAAGATTGCTGTTTGAGGGGGAAAAAAAATGAAAAAATACTTGAAAATCTGCACAGGAAAACAAAGGCATCTGTGAATTGCTTTTATAATGTTACAGAAAGAATCTGATAAAACTTGGTAGCCTTATGTTGAGGAGGAAGAAATAAAAATAATTACTAGATAATGTTTATTGTGCCTAATGAATGAAGCTTATTTTTCAAATACTCCTTTTAGAAAATATTCCTTACATATTCCTAGTTGTGCCAGAACCAGCACACTGGTACAACTGACACAATGATGCTCAAGAAAAAGAAGACAGAAACTCTAAACAACTTTGCTATTTTCTATTCTGTTGCCTTTGAATTTGTAAGGCATAGAACTCCCTTTCAATCCAAATAAAATTCAGTATCTCAAAAGGAATTCACAGAATATCTCACAGACAGGCTCTATCAGCACAGGACATATTTTAAGATTACATATCCATTAATGCATAGCATAAACATGAGATTTCATGTCTTCAAAACAAGCAAAAAGTCAATTATTCCTAAAAGTATTCTCCACAAGACTTTTTCAGGCAGCTGCTAATTTAGAGAGCAATGCTGACCTCACTCCTTTCAATTACATACACTATTATAAATGTGTTAAGTGTTCTAAATAATAGAGTCTGCACAGAAAATATCTGCAGAGACTCATAATTATATTATTAAATGGCTGTTAGAAACAAGGTAACTGATTCACAAGACGTGTTCACAAACTTGCACTACCAAGTGCGCAAGATAGGCCGAATTTTCTTCCAAACAGAAATGAGACAAGCAGAGAAGAACTGATATTATGCAGTATAACTTGTCTGGGCTATCTAAGGGGCCAAGGTATTAACTGTTAAATTCCATAGTAAAGCAGATACTAAAGTCCATTTTCCAAACACAAGCCTGTTTTTCCTAGAAGTACCCTGTATTGTTAGCAGATGTGCTCCTGACAGCACAGCTGGACTGTCTGCAGACCCCAGCCTGATGCACATCAGGAATTTTCACTGAGACTACCACACACCCATTTCTCAGCTCCCTCACCGAGGTTACCCACCCAAGGTGCGTTCAGCTCACTGAAGCACCGCAGGAAAACAGCGCCTACCTCAGCACAAGCTGCTCTGTTTGGACTGGTGTTACACTGGATGAGCAAAAACCTGCCTGTACTGCATAAGGTTACACAGTATATACACAATACAAGAGAAAAAGCCCATGAGGTCAATATGAGATCATTACCTTTAAAAAAACATGGATTATATTTTATATCATTTTTCCACAGAATAAAAGGTACAGCTAAAATCACTTCCCTCCACGAGACATTTTCCTCCCCCACAATATAGCTTAACAGAGAAGAATAGATAAATTCTAGGTAGCACCAAAATTACACACTGCACATTCGGACCAGCATAAAAAAACGCATAAATCAAATGTACTGCCTTTACAAGCAATAGAAGCAACAAATCCAAAGAATATCCTCACCATTGTAAAACCACTACGATTTCCTATTACAAAAAAACAAACAACCCACACAAAACCCCCCACAGGACAATAAAAACAAAATAACCACAAAAATAAATTATAAAATCCAGACATATTTCTTTTGATTCATGTAAATAAAAGACACATGCAATAATATAACCCAAAAAGCTTTAGAAGCAGAACTAGTTCTTCATTCCACTGAAATTTTCTCCTAGTTTAGCACACCTGCTGCCTTTCAGCTGGTTTAAGATTATTCTTTTTCTTCAAAGCTTCACACGGTTCTCATCAAAATCTGATCATTGCATTTAGACATTAATCTTAGCAAATGCATCAGTGAATGTTAAAAATCAAACTCTTTCTAAAGGAAATGTCATTTTTATATTATTAAATAAGTGTTCACAAAGTTTTCAGTTTACTTGTGTGTTCAGATGGATATGTAAATGAATGTAATTAATGCTATAGCTTTCAAATCATGAATATTTATGAAGGGAAAATTACTGTAGCTGTCATCCCCATAGGATATTCAGCTGCTAAGCTTTAAAAAAATCTTACACAATGAAAAAAAATTGACAATAAAGTAAACATGGTTGAAAGCAGGCTAATTTTCATTTCTACTACATCTATATGGAGTGATTTTATGCAAAAATTCAGATTTTTCTTTACAAAGGGATTTTTAAATCATATAAAACTGATTACAGAATTAGTTTCATTTCCCAGTAACAGCTGGACCACACTGGGATGATATTTCTCTTCATGAACAGATATCTTTCATTTAATTAATACACTTAACTTACTGTTAATAGAGCATTCACTTAGGATAAGGTCTAATAAAAGACTGTTCCTTATAAACTAAGTAACAATTTTGCTTTCTGGTGTCTGGTTTTAACATAGAATGCAGAATAAGATGAAAATATAATGTATTACTTCCAGAGTGTGAAAAGAGTATATTCTGTTCTAGTGATCAGTGAAACTTTTATCAGTGAATTTGTTTTAAAAGAGTGCCAAGCTACTTCTGAAAAGTAAAGTAAGTCAGTATTTTTTCCACTCAGGCAGGTGAGTACTAAGACACTGATTAAAACCAAAGCTGGCAGTGGAATATCAATACAAAACTTCACCAAAAATACTTATTAGCCTGGATAAATGTTGTATACACATTTCTGGGTCATTCCATTCCATCATTCTTGTCACCAGAGATCCATAGGAAGACTGTTACCACTAAGTAGGTTTTGGACATGCATTGGCTCAGATATGTTGAATTGCCAAGGACAACCAAGGACAACAGAGCAGTAACATCAAGAACAGAGCAGACACTGTGTTTCAGACTAATTTCTTCGAAAGAGAACCAAATTATCAAATTCAGCTCTAATAACAATAACCAAAACAATGTAAGTTAAACACCTGCATAATGTTTGGTCCTAAATCTTCAGTTCTTACAGTTTTAAAATGAGCCACTGAGGTACAATTTATATTCAACATCCAACTGCACAGCCTGGAACTTCTATGCTGTACTGTACATGTGTAATGTTTATTAAGGAAACTATGATAAAAGCAAAGCTAGCAAACATAAATGTAGAGCTCTGGCGAAATAAAGAATTGACATTCTATACAGTATTTTTCATCTTCTAATTCTACCGTTCTCATCAATCCCAAAATATTTGAAGTTCCCTTCTACTGTCTAGACCAGATAGCCAACAAGTACAGTAAAACTCAATTATCATTTTAGATAAATGGGTAAGCCAGTAATTTAATCCCATTTTTCAAAAAAGAACACATTTATAAGCTTCACATTTAATATTCATATTTTTTACTACCTGTATTGAGTTTGTGTGGCAAAGTCGGGGGTGGGGGATGCAGAGGTGGCTCCTATGAGAAGCTGCTAGAAGCTTCCCTCATGTCTGACAGAGCCAACGCCAGCTGGCTCCAGGATGGACCCACCACTGGCCAAGGCCACGTCCATCAGTGTCAGTGGTAACACCTCTGGGGTAACACATTTAAGAAGGGGGGAAAAAATCCTGTGCAACGGCTGCTGGAGAGAGCAGTGAGAACATGCGAGAGAAACAACTCTGCAGGTACAAAGGTCAGTGAAGGAGCAGGAGGATGTGCTTCAGGCACTGGAGCAGAGATTCCCCTGCAGCCTGTGGTGCAGACCATGATGAGACAGCTGTGCCCCTGCAGCCCATGAAGGTCCACAGTGGAGCAGAGATCCACCTGCAGACCCCGCAGGACCCCACACGGGAACAGGTGGATGCACCCCAAGGAGGCTGTGACCGCATGGAGGACCCGTGTGAATCTATTCCTGAAAGACTGCACCACATGGAAGGGACCCACACCGGAGGAGTTTTTGATGAACTGGGGTCTATGGGAAGGACTCATTTTGGAGCAGTTCATGGAGGGTTCTGTCCAGTGAAAAGTCTTTTCAGGAGTGAACAAATGTATTCACCGTAAGGAATCCAAGTATCCCTACATGCTCATATCTAAACAGGCCATTCTGACATCTCATACCTTGTTTAGAGACACAGAGGGTCTAACAGCCTGCCCCATTTCTATCCTTACAGCAACACACAGAGCATGTTTCACTCGTCAGGAATCTGTTTAAAGTGCACTATTCTTATTTTTCATTTGCGAGTACATGTAAACATTCACTCAATTTCAATTATTTTTTTCTTCTACCCACCTGCCTCTGGAGTTCTGCCAGGTTGTAAGGTAACGCACCTTCAGCCAGTGGTGCTATTCTCTCAATATCTGCCAAAGTTAAGCGCCTTTACACAAGGCAGAGAAAAGCAAATTACGGTTAGATAAACCATCAAACATATTCAGTACAGTAATCCTGGCCACACCCCACACCTGAGTTTAAAAAAAGACACTTTTCATATTTGACTGCACACCTAAGAAGGCTGCTACACTGCATTAAAGAATGCTTGGAGATGAAGGGAGCACAGATTATTCGGAAGTGTGTTCTCCATTATTAGTAATAAGGAATATAATACACAAATTAAGCTATTTCTAGCTATTTCTACGTAAGATTTTGCATGCATTAAAAATCCGTGCAAAACACCAATGAGTGCATTGTAGCCTTTTAGCAGTACTGTATTTTGCTACTTCATATGTATACCTATAATACAACAATTAATAATTGTGCTTGACATACACAATTCACTTACAAAACCTATGCACACAAGAAAATCAGTTTACATTGAATAAATTACTGTAACAAGATATAATGGAACACAAAACCTTTTAAAATTAAGACAAAAATAAGAGGTCACACAAGAAACACAAAAATGATGATTGCAAAATGATAAAATTCATTATTATGTTACCCAGTAACACTGTATAAGTCTGTAAGCTGGTAGAGGATATCTATTTCCAGTGGTGTAATTTGTGCAAAGTGGATTGCGGAGTGTGTAAATTCCTCTGGATTTAAAAGGGAAAGAGAAACACAACAATCGTATTATTTATCAAATTTCCTCTTTGAATCCTTTCAAATAACTTTAATACCATAAAAATGAAGTCTATCACCAAGCAGCAAAATCCATAATGCAAAGGGAAAAGGTATCTTTAGGAGAACATCTATCCTGAAACAGGCCTTCCCAACACAGACCAAGTCTGACTCCACAACTCTGATTTATGGAAAGTACTCAGCAAAGACAACAAAAATCCTCAACTTAGCAAGCTTAATAAAGTGACACCCACAATTTGTGATTCTTGCTTCTGAAGTTCTGCACAACAGAACAGAACAGAATAATGGTCCGTTATTCACAGCTTTAAGGGCAACTGACTCATCTATTCCCATGACGTCCAGACTTCTTCCTCTGCTAGCTCTGAATGAGCCCAAGCTTAGGTATCCATCTGGCCAAATTACACAACATGTTCATGACATAATTGGCAACTTGCAGTTAACAAGTCTGAGCAGTGAAAACACAGCAGAGCAGCCTTTTTTCTCAATACAAATCCAAACAAGATGTATTTATGCCTCTGTACCAAAAAACATTGCTAGGCAATCTGTTAGCACAATTTGGAGGATGGGAACAGATATTTTATGCTTTCCTTCAGGGAAAAGTAATGCAGAGCATATGAATATAAGATAAACAAAGAAGAAGAAAAAAAAACAAAAATAACTTGGCATGCTCTTTACCACGCAACAGTTTGGCTGGTCTCATCCACACAGGTAGTAAAATTGGTAGTAAAATCTGTCATAAAATGGCTACAAAAGCAATCTGCTTATGTCTGTGGCAAGACTGAAATATGGCAACCTTTCACATGCACAGCAATTTGTTATATACTAACTAGCATAATCTATATATAAAACCACTCAGATTTTCAAACTTAACCCATTCCACCACATTCCCTAGGAACTTCCTACCTCTAAGCAACACTGCATCTCTTTCAAGGAGTTGTAAAATCCTCAGTATTATACTGACTTGCAGTTACTCATTCAAACTAATAAGGCCAACACAACTCCTGCCAGAATCTTCTCCTTAATGAGCTAGCTGAAAATACTTACTACCCTGTGAGGATGAAAATCAGCCACAGCTAAAAAAACACTTTCCCAGTGGCCATAACCTCACTTCTGACTCACCTTAACCCATCTGCATCACCAATTACAAAATGGACAGAATTAAAAAACTAATAAAATGTAGGAAATATACCTTACCTTTTGTGACTTCAACATCTTTTCTTGTACCTGCTATATTACTGTATATCTTCCTAACAAGATCCATGTTATTCAAAAGGGCATTAAATGCATTGAAAAAGGAGAAGCTGACCTGATGTGAAACAGTCCCACCAGCTACCTTTAAAAATTAAATGCAAACAGTTAAGTGCCTTAAGCACTTTTACAACATCTTATTACAATTACAGAAACATTCATTTCAGCAAATTATGAAACAATTAAAGTTATCTTTCTATTCCTGTAATTTTATGGTATTTTTAATAGAAACATGAGGGGAGAATTATTAGACAGGATACTATTTTTGTGGTAAGGATTGAACACTAGGAAATGATTAGAAAATAATCATATAAGTAGATTATTATTTAAGTTATCTGATAGACACATTAAAAGTGTCACTGAGTAGTTTTCTGTAAGAGAAATGCATGCAAATGCAAATGCCTTTAGAAAAAGGCACTAACTGATTTCTTGCATCACATACACCAATGACCATTTACTTCAAAGTCTAAAGTTAGTAGATACTATAAATTTTATGGAAGACAGTATGCCTTATGAGTAAGACAAGGCAAGATTTATAGGTAAGATAGTAAGATAAAAGTTATTACTTTATCTTTTATATAAATGTCATTCTTATGTAATTGTCATATTACATACTTTCAGATTATAACTTGTATGTCATTACTTTACCTACAGATCTTGCCAAACTATCAGAGCTGTAACCATTCTACATCTAGAATCTACATACTGATTTTCCAAATTCTGATCTGAAAAAAAAAAAGAATGCAAGAGTATATAAAAGGACAAAATTGTAAGTAGTCTCCAGCTCCTGAGATGTCATATACACAAATATAAAAACTGGATGCTTTTGTCCTAGATGACTTCCATAGGATTTGGTGATTTTCAGGGTTTTTTCCTATATGGTTCCGTACAAAGTCATTTGCCCTGCTCTAGTGGAAAGTATAGTAGACTAACTCATACTGCTTCCAATGGCACTTTAAACATGTAAACCAGACTGCCAACCCCTTCATTGCTGCAGCCAAGAAATGCTGCCATGTTTCACCCTTCCCACTCTATTACAAAGCTGATGATCTCTAGCACCAAGGCAGCAAGTGATAAACAGGTAGAAGACACAGTGGGAGAGAAGCAGCACCATCTTCAAACATCACAGCTATTAAGCACTGAATTCAAGGCACTTTTTGTTAACACTTACTGAAACTAAATTTTCTTCTACAAATGGAGTTAGCATATGGGAGCGAATGGTAACCATGATCTCATTGAAGTCCAGCCCAGTTATCAGACCACTTTTATTTTTGTCCTTTAACGCAAAGGCTTGTCTTGCATGTTCTGACTGCAGCTCCTAGAATGAATATTCAAAGATAGCAGATTAGAATCAAATTCTGTAACTCACTGTTCACAAAACTTTCATTAATTTCATATTCTTATGCTCCAGTAGGTCTGGGCATAATGGACAATAGCATAACTACAGTTTAAACTTCAAGGCCAGCTCAGCTAAAATAAGAAGTCTGCATACTGATTCTATCCACAGATTCATTGCTCTATCAAAGAAAAGTCTCAATTCAACTGTAAGGAAATATGCACGTTCACTAAATCATTTGAGAAATGAACTTCACATATCCATGTCCTCCCTGCTATCTATTCCTCATTAAATACTTAACTGCTCGAAAAAGTTCTAACGCTGATGTTGAAGACACAAAGTGAGCGGATCTCTTACACATCCAGGATGAAGTATGTCTGGGCTATTATATAGTAGCTCATTGGAAAGTACTTGAAAATGAACAGGAGGACAGTGAAAATTATATAATATGGATTTAGATTGCCCCAAACAGCTATCTCCCATAATGTCACAAACGGTCACTCATTTCAGACAGTTTAAAACTCCTACACAAAAGTGTAAAAACCTTCATACAAAGATCACTGTGGTAACCTAACCTCAAGATAATAATGATAGCTGTAAATTCTATGTCCAGAAAAAGTTGTTTCCTTCTATTCAAGCAAACAATAAAGCATGTTCAGCTGTCATTCAGACCTCTAGAAGCCGCTAAAAAAATAACCACGTTCTGACAGACAGTAAGAAGAGGGCAAACCATCTAGCCTATATCACCTTTACAGTAATTTCTCAACTCTCATAACCTCATGATCAAGGTTTTCTAAATCAGGGTACAACAAACCTGCTCTGATCCAAGTCCCAAACCCCAAAAGATGGTGTTAGACCAAGTGAGAAAAACAATTCTATCTAAAAGGAGGGATAAAAATATCGAGTTTGTGTACATACTGAAATTACTCTAACCCACACTAGCCTTCCCTACTAAGGGTTTTTATTATATGATGACAGTAAGAAGCTACTGTATCTTACATGGCAGTATCTTGGGAAAAAAAGCATAAACCCAGAACAGATATTTATCACTCTGCTCTGAGTTCCCAACAAACCATTTTGGAAGCAGGTGGAGAGGAGGGCCATAAAAATGATAGAGGACTGTAGCACCTCCACTATGAAAAAAGGCTCAGAGCTGGGGCTGTTTGGCCTGGAGAGGAAAAGAAAACAGAAAGCTCCTGGGAGACCTTACTGCAGCCTTTCAATACTTACAGGCGGCTTATCAGAAAGATGGTGACAAGACTTTTTAGCAGGGCCTGCTCTTATAGGACAAGGGGTAATGATTTTAAACTAAATGAGGCCGGTAAAGCACTGGAACAGGTTGCCCAGAGAGGTGGTAAATGCTTCATCCCTAGAAACACTCAAGGTCAGGTTGAACAGAGCTCTGAGCAACCTGATCTAGTTGAAGACATCCCTGCAGATTGCAGGGGGGTTGGACTAGATGACCTTTAAAGGTCCCTTACAACCCAAAATATTCCGTGATCCTATGAGGTATTTTTATCTTGGACAATAATTACAGATTATGTCAAAGCACATCTATCACTCCTTACTTTTAAGACAGTACATACAAAACTTTTATTGCATAAAAGGCAGCTCTGGAAGTAAACAATTCTATCTTTCTTCATGTCTCTTAGACAGGCAATTGTAAGTTACATCATAAGGTGGTCACTGTATGTTAATTTATGGAATTCAGTGCAATTGCCAACAATTCTGTGAACTTCTTTTCCATTACAACATAAATTTCTCCTACTTTGCTCTTTCTCCATGCTTTTTAGATGACATTTTCCTTTCCTTCCTTCTAGTATAATGTTCAATTCATAATATGCTTTAACTGTTTGGCTTAGCACAAAGAGCAGTTCAGCAAGTGAAATTCTTTAAAGCTACTCCTAAAGGGTAGTTCAGCAACATCTCAGGAAATCAGATTTACCTCCTGCAAGCTGGCTGCTTTTAAGACCAAACTCCCAGTATATGTGTGGTAGCATGCATGCCAGTGAGAGAAAAAAAGTGGTAAGTATTAGAATGTTTATAAAACTAAAAGAAATGTTACATAAGCTAAAACCTCTACAGGAGAGTTTTTATCATCAATAACAACTGGCTATATTAAGGATGCTAGCTTTCTCTGGTAGAGTTTAGTTTTGCTATTAAATTCCTATGACAGAAATGTAGGCCCTCAACCCAGTTTAACAATGATGAGTAAAATGGTAATTTCATAAATAGTATGTTTTGTCCCATTCTTTTAAAGGATGATATTCAAGTTAAAGCACATTGAGTACACACTGCTTACAAAACTGGCATGGAGAAATAACAGTTCATCATTAACTGTCAGGATTAGTATCAGATAAGGATTATCACTACCAGAATAAGCTCAAAATTTAAAGTGGTATTAGTGTATTATTAAAAGTTAAATGAATCTCAGTTCCAACTTTGGAACAAGGTTAACAACTGACCTGAAGAAACTGAGTGAACTCTGAATAGTTAAGATGCTTCTTCCTGTTATGTCCAAAATGTAGTCGAATAAACTCACAGTCCCAGTTGAACGGGATTTGAAGATGAATAAGAGTTTGTTCAAATATTTCTTTGACATTTGCTTTGGGGAGGGAAAAACAACAGGTGAGCCCTGGGGTACAGTAAATCTACAAACATTCCAGGAAAGATACAAAAAAATTATGATTTCAGCAGCTGTTTAAGAAGTGTTTTAGCTTGTTAAGAATAATTGCTAACCGAACCTTTATAGACCTGTAAAAGAACACATCTGAGACGCAACATGATACTTTTTGTATTATTGCATAAAACCTTGGAGTGAGTGTTTTATTTAGTTTTAATTAAGAAGCAATTTCCCTCACACATGACAAATAAAAGCTATTTTGCATTCTGATACAAAAATCAATAATGGTTCTCTGTCTCTGCCAGGAGTCAAATTAAGCCCTTTATCAAGAGCACGAATACCTGCACTACGATCTCAGGCAATATTTGTCATACTAAGTATGGTTTGATTGAAACTTGATTATTACAATCACACTGTCTGAATATGGCTATTGAAGATAGGTATAAGAAATGACATCTAAAACATATCATTAACTCAGCAGAAAGCACATTATTAGATGCTTTTGATAAGGCCTTAGCACAAAAAATCAAATCCTATAAAACATAATTGGTAGTCTCAGTTATTAAAATGTTTTAAGATAAGTGAAGATAGAGATGTTCTCTTTTAAATAAAGTTAAGAAAAAACCTGCCATTTCAGATTACGGAATTCTCCACATGTATACTGTACAACTGAAATCTCAATGCTAAACATATTATCTGAATTCAGTCAAAAACCTCATCTGAAAAACAGCATGCGTTATTCATACACAGCATTGCCATGCTGCAAAACAAGCCTGCTTTTTGTGCAGATTATCACACACATGAACTGTATAACAGGACATCTACCCATCATACCACATGAACACTTTTCAAAATTTCCCTCACAGTACCCGAAATGGTTTATCAACCTAGAATCTGCTAAGAACCAAAATAAAATGTGGCATACAGTTTAAATTTAAAACAAAATACAAAATATTTTAGCTGATAACACACCTCTTCTTTTACATGTTTAAACAGTTTTGCTAAAAGACAAAATGCAACGAGAAGAACCTTAATTATCCTTTGATAACTCTATCAAGACCTATTTACTTGAAGTAAATGTATTGCTTTCTCTATGCTAAAGATGCTAAAGGACTAGTTGATTCATCCATTGTTTCAATTCTATAACCTTTCTACTATTTCTAGATCAAATCTAGGAAATCCACTATATGGTTTTATCTTGTCAGTGAGGAAAAGAAGGGAAATGTCCAGAATATATGTCTCAAAACAGGGCAGTACAAAGTAGGATTCCTTGGCTAGACCACCTCCTTCACAGTTAGACTGAGACTACGAAGGGCAGATTATGGCTAGTGATTTAACTCTCACATAAAGGTCAAACACAAGAGTCAAAACCCTACAGTTTTAACCAGTTTCCACTGCAAGGTAGGCTAAAGGACTAATTAGGGTCAACAAGAAACCTGAAAACTACTCTATCTACTCATACCTACTCACCAGTATCAATATGCAAGGTGAGGGCTAAGAAAGAGAGAAAACATGAAATACATAGTGCTAAACTATTTTATTCTGCCATGCTTCCTTTGGAGGTTCTGTCTGCAGTAGAGTTATACATCATTGCTGCAGATCATGGAATCAAGGTATGCGCATTTAAATTCCCCACTTACCACTAATTCTCTGCAGCTTTTGGCCAAGCTAGAGTCTCCACATACTACAAACACAAACAGGTCAGTGCAGCTCATTACGGAGCCTGCAAAATGGCAATGCACCGTGAACAGAGCAGAAGACAGGCCTGCCTCACTGGATCTACTGGCTTGACTAGTAATGTACAAACAGGGTGCCAACTGGCTACTACTTACATGTATGTAAAACTGACATCTAATACATGCTGAGCTCCCCTAATGAAAACTTAGAAAAGAATGTGCTGAAGCAGCCAGAAAATTTAAATCATATTTTCACTTGTTCCCAAGAATTGCTTCTCTTAACCTCAGAGAAAGGTAAAAAAAGTCTCTTTTTTCTTTAAAAAAATTATTTTTTATCCATCCATGTTCACGGAGACATATTTCTCACTTGTTTTTAGTGAGACTTAAGCCCCTGGTGTTCTCATAACTCTCAAGCATTTAACTGTACACTACTTAAAAAAACAAGAATCAATTTCCTACACCCAAATTTTTTTCTTCATAAAAACATTTACAACTACTCATCAGCGTATCTCAAGATTCTTCAGCACATAAAAATAATAGTTAAATTAATTGATAAATTTATATTCAATGGTTGAGTGTATTGGTACTTGATGAATTCCAGAAATGGCTAACTAGCTTTAATAAATGGTATCCAAACTAGCTTGTTACTTTTCTGAAAACTGAGGTGCTTTATCCATTTCTCTTTCCCAGGCAATCTCTCATACACAGTAATGTGTTCTACATGTACTATAATAGTCTGGGTTTGAAGATATGCTCTTGTACATAAGGCTTAATTAATTCCATGTTGGCTTGGTTTATGCTTGGGGTACAGAGGCAAAACTGTGCACTTGTTCTGAAAAATCACTGAACCACAGAATAGTTTGAGTCAGAAGGAACCTAAGGATCCCCTAGTTCCAGCCCCCCTGACATAGGCAGGGACACCTTCCATTAGACCAGGTTGCTCAGAGCTCCATCCAACCTGACCTTGAGCACTTCCAGGGATGGGGCATCCACAGCTTCTCTGGGAAACCTATGCCAGTGCCTCACCACCCTCACAGTACAGTAACTGACCCAGTTAAATCCATGGAAACATTCAATACAATTTTCCAAAGTCACCTGAGATTCTCAAACATCTCTCGGTAGGTGCTAAAACTTACTACGTCTACTCAAGAGCAGGGGTGCTTTCTTCACAATGTATCAGCAGTACCTTTATAATCCAATTCCGTTGGCTCTTCCATTCTATTAATGGAAACCGCCATCACCACAGCCAATAACTTGTGATGAGAAGCAGCAAACAGCCAATCACACTGCAGAAATTATATACGTGATCATCACCTACACTTTCACCACTCAATTATCATCAAATGCTTAATTTTTAACTTTTTTTTTCCCCAGTAGAAGCAAAACACTGACAACAAAGAAAACAGGCAACATTAAGGTACAGATGCTGGCTTTGCTTTTTTTTTTTCATCTTCCTCAGTGAAAACCTAGTAATGCTTCTGAATTAAGATAAACTACAAGTGTTTCAAATTTCCAACAGAGCTATTCTGCAGGGGGCAAACAGCAAATTATTTTTCAAGCCTTTCATTTTAGTTTGACATTTTACAGAATGCATTCAATGTCCCTGTCAATACATGTTGCTCATTTACTAATGTCTTCTACTCTTTGCTCACCTTTCTGCAGTGGAATTCTTTCCTACTGAGCTGATAACTTTCTTTCCAGGCTTATAGTAATGCATTTTCTTCTCAGATAGGCATACAAGTCAGCAGCCTGATGACATACTCAACTTACCATCAGCCCCAGGAACAATAAACCTACTACTCTAGTGTACTAGCACATTACCTCCAAGGCGACACACATTCTCTCAAGATTGCTTCAGAATTTCCCCACCCAATCATTTTAAACAAATTATAGATGCCTGGAGCAGCTATCTGCAGGCAGCACACACATGACTGGCTCAACTTCCATCAAGCACTGTTACCTATCAGGCTCAGAAAAACGATACAAAAACCCAAAGATTCTAGGCAATAATCAATTTCATCCACGGAGGAAGAATACTTTAAATTATAAACACTATGATGTCTCGTTGGTGGCCCGTTGTGGGGATGAGCTCAATACTCCAAGTATACCTTGAGGCAGTACCTATTATTTATTTTGACTTATCAGCTCCCCAAGAGGCAGAGTGGAAAGCTCATAAAATTCTAGTGCCATCAACCTGTTAACAGTTTGCCATTCCCACACACCAGTGATAAAAAGCAATCACACTTGTTAGGGACACAAAAATATAAAAGTGGTAAGTTTTAAGCAGCAGCGTAAGTATGGTGAAGATTTGTTGTTTAACAAGGTTGGTTTGGGTTTTTAAAAATCTAAAATTTAAAAATTACCCAGTAATCTACTGTCCAGTTTGTGCATATTTCAGGCCTAATGTACATAATTAATTTTAACATTTACATGTTGCTATTTTTCACTACTTCTGCTAACAGTATATTTTCACTTTGAAGCACAAAATAAGGAACCACAGTTAAAGGCAGAAAGACATTTTTGTAGCACCTGATGCCACAGAAGTACAGTAAGAGTAATCCAAATGTAATACAATAATTACTTTTATGTGAGAAAGTTTAACTAGAAATAGTTACATTTTATTTCTACTCTTATTTTAAAAGGATGAGTGATTCTATTGAAAGATGAATGACAGCCACAATAAAAAACTGTCAATACATATAATTTTAACATGAAGTTCTCCTTTTCTGTTCCCACTTGTTGAACTATGGTTTTGAAAAAAAAATTATTATTATCATTATTAAGAGGAGGGGTTCCCATTCTGCATTGCTCACAAGTATTCAGAACTGTAGTTTAAGCCTGAAAAAAATCATACAACACGAAACAAAAAAAAAGGAAAAAAAGGAAGTCCTAACAGTGATGTTTCCTATGTTATCTGCATGTGTTAAGCAAAAGACACTTTGAAAACAGGTAACTAATGTACAGCTAACAGGAGGCCAAAAAAATAGCAGTTCTGGTTTATAGCACACTTGATGAAAACATGGATTTTTCCCTCATATCCTCACATCTGTAGTCACGTGATTTTGAGTATTTTTCTGTTTACATTTTAAAAGGTTTCCAGTCTTTATGGTTGCCAATACTATTTCAGAAAGCAGAACTTTTAAGATTAAATCCAAATCCTAGCATTTTCAATCCAGCTGCCCGTTTAGAAATGGTGAAGGAGTGAGTATGAGAAGTGATCCTTGTTTCCTGAAAGGTAATACTCATAAGCAAAGCACTAACTTGTATTCAACTCCTTTCTTTTGGTCTCGCTCAACTTCTTCCAGCATTCTCAAACTCTATATCCTGATTAAGGGAAACCTGAACTTCCTCTCTCAGATTAAAACCTGTCTAGGAAAACAGACTGGGCAAAATTTCAGTATCCCTGCATACTCGAATTCTGAAACCACTAAATTGATATTTATTATTTCAATTCACCAATATTTTACAATTTTCACATAGTTGCATTATGAGGCATCTGATCACCTTCCTTCCCCCAATGCCTTTGAAGAAGATGCTGTTATACTCTGCAAAATAACTGTAATTAGATTTTGAGCGCAGGATGTTTTTAAAGGCCTTAAGTTCAGTTCCATAAATATTTTCCAATTATCTCCAAAATAATTCTGAATACAGAAGAATCGCAAACTTATTTTAGCTCTATCTTTCTATCCATACCAGCATGTGTATTTAACTGAAAAAGCATCTCTGAAACTCTCCAGTTTATCAGAGAATGGCTTCTTTGTGGTGACTCTACAAAGAAGAACAGCTGAAAAATGCCTTGAAATTGTATATTCCAATTAAAAGTGATGCAGTCCAGATCATTGTATGGTGTGCCAGAGAGATAAATTACAAAGAATCCTTTTACTTCCAGTTAGACAACCTATTTTTCAGAGAAGTTTCACAGATAATCACAGACTTCACTTTTTAAAACACAGTAAGGATTATCTGCTTCAACATTGGAGAAAATCAAATACCTTGAGCAGATTTAATATTCAGGTTTGCTTTAACCTGAATTCAGGTCAAAAGATCTGCTGCTAGCATTTAAATATTTTATGGATAATGCAGTATTGTATGGGCTCAGCAGCAACACATTTTGCATAAAATATTCACCTAGGAAGCATTTATGAAGATGTAGGAGCACTTGATCAGGAATACATGCTTTTTCTCTATTTTTCCATGATTAAAAACTTATTTAAACTACAACTGTACCAATGGGTTACTAAAATAGTCGTTTTACTGCTTTTTATTCACCAAGCTGACAGCAAGTCCAGTACAGCTGAAAGATGTAGTGAGTACTGAGCATGCTGTGCAGTTTGCTCGAACAAAGTAGGTCCAGTTTCCTGTTCTTGCAATGGGCCTACTTTACAAATGATGCAGAATACCAACTACATATTTATGGCAGTCATTCATACAGGATTTCTGGATGTCCAAAGCTCCTGGAAAAGTGTCCCAAAGCAGTAAGAAAGTAGTAGATGACATTAAAGTGATAGATGACTTCATGTTTCAACATACGATATTGCAGACAAAGATACTGATTAGCTTAGCACACAAGTATTTCTACAAAATAGTTTCTAAAGTTGTCTTCTAAGACAGTTCTTCTGTGACACAATGAATAGTTGCATCACTAGAGAGTTGGAAGCTAAGTATTTTAAGAGACAAGTAGCAGACTGAGGCTCAAGAGGACTGTAAAATGCTGAAGTGCTTGAGAATGTTTCAAAATCATGTCAGTAAATAAATCCTAAACAGAAGTGAACCAAATTAGAGCAGGTTGCTTTCAAAAACAGAGACAGCTGTAAAATTCAACAAGCATACTTAACTTCTCCCAGATAACTGAAAATTTGAGTAGATGAGAAATTTTTTGAGAACATGTTATCTCACAAGGCCAGTGTTGGTTCAAATTACTGGTCTAACAGACCCCAGTTGATTCTGTCCCTTGCTTTGGATGCAGGGTGCAGAAAAACCTCAGTAAATCCACGTTGCTTCTGGCAAGACTTACTGGTTTGAGATAGCTTTGGCATCAATACAATCATATCCACAGAGCATTTCATCTGAGCTAGAAAATCTTGACTCGTGTATGCTCTCATAACCAAAATGGTTTACCTGCAGACTGGATACATTACACAGTCTATAAAAGACTTGACTTGTCTGATAGTGATTCTCACACCAAGTGGCTAGACTTAATGCCATTTCAGTACACTTCTGATAATTTACCAAAACTTTTAACTTTAAAACTTATGTTTCTATTTTGTCCTGTTTTTACATGAAATTAAACTCCGTGCCTTTCTGCTTGTGTGGCATGAAAATGAAAGAGTGCAGGTCTCATTTATAAAACACCCATAAGACTGACTCGGAAACTGACTGCAGGGTTACCAGATTCTGAAGATGTCATGTATCATCATTCAAATTTTTCACAGTTGTGTTAATATGTATGATATGCATATGAAGTAAAAGTAAGTAGCCCATATTACAAACAAACAAACAAACAAACAAACCAACCAAGACAAAAAAGCAGCAGTAAATGTGGGAACTGTAGCACAAAATATATGTACCATGTTATGTTAATGACACAATGTTAAATATAGTAATAATTGCAATATAATTAATTTTGCAAAAAAACCAAAGAAACCAATAGTAAATTTAAAATCCCCTCAAGAATTTCCTTTTCAAGATTTATCAGCCTTACAAAAAAAAAATCAGCAAGAAAGACACTGAGAAAACCACCAATTTTCTGTTTTACAATTTCTCTTGTTTGGGTTTTCTTTTAGACTTTAATTATATAAAAATAACAATCCTCAGTCTGATTGATGAATTTGTCTGTAATCTGAAATGGCTTTTTGTTCAATTACGGAACCAGGTATTTCAAGTGTGTTCATGAGAGCCACCAAGTTCAAAGCCCCGTTTTGTAAGATTATTAAATAAACCATCATTAACACGGTCACACTGATTGCAGTAGTTTGTCCAGTCCCTAATGACTGCATTTACTAACTTCATCTTTATTTAAATTCTAAAATATTTTGTCTTCAAGATGTTGTGCATCCAAATTGCTTAGTACCTGACTCTTCAGTTAATGATGTAATTTAACAGGCATCATAAGTCAAACAGTTTGTTTCCATAAAAAGACCTTTGCTTTTTTTTCCCAACAAGTTACAGCAATTGTCATAAGAATGAAATAGTACAAACAGCAAGTGGTTACAAATGCAAGCATAGTTTGTATTTTCTTTATTGAGTGCTTTATTCTTTTGGATAGAAATAACATTTAATTCTCATTTCATTTTATTAAAATTCTTATCATTGATTTATCTAATTTTCATAAACATAAAGTTTTAAAAATAAAGCCTAGTCCTCCTTAAACTGCAATGTTAGTAAGAGTTATTTAGCAATATCACAAAGCAGTATAGTTAGCCTGGAGAATTTGGTCTGATTACTAACTTTCGTGATTGGGTAACAAAACCAAAGGCCAGATTTTCTTCCTAATTTTGCAAATATATGATCTAGTTGTAAGTTACACTCATAACATTAAAGTAAGATTTGCTCCTCAAGAAAAGGAACACTACCACAGGAAATCAAATTATTAGACCTCCTTAATTTCTATATTGAGCTCTTACTGTGTGAAATGACAATTATTCAAAGACATGTGGAGATCCAGAACATATCTTAAAACTCCCTCACTGTTGAAGGAGTTTGAAGTTCAGGATATAGAATTTTACTTAGGATGACACTGAACATCACTGCATTTACTACTTCAGGAAAATGAAAAACCTTGATTCAAGAAGACAGAGAAAGATGTATTTTGTCTCTGTGTACTTCTTAAGCTTGAATTGAGAGAGAAAAAAAGTTCTACTCATGCAGAGTCTTAGGAAAACAGTACAGTACTGCACAAAATGCATTTCTATGCACCTGTGGTCATGAACCATTATTATGACAGATATTACTATAATCGCTTTCTTAAACTGTTTTTCTTTAGGTATTCTTACCAAATGTTACTTCTCCACTGCCATTCCTGTCAAATAACTGAAAAGCAACAATGAATATTGCATCTGGAGTACACAAAACAGATTCAAATGCCAAAAATTCTTGGAAGGAAATTAACCTAGAAAGGAAAACAGACAAAGTTATAAAGATTCTTTAAAATTGTTCATAATACCAATGATAATTAGCATTTGATACTCTAGAATAAACAGTGTGATCCAAATATTAAATAGAACTCTAACTTAAAATAATTACCACTCTAGAGACTGAAAAGCACGTTACATTTAAGTAGTTAACATTTATGCAACAAAGTTTCTTCCTCTATGAAGCGACTGAATTCTTCCTATCCATCAACACCAAAATACAATCAATTCTCACTGAACACCCACAAGTTATTACTTTGTAATTATAAATGTAATCAGACAGCATTTAAAAATTAAGACATAAAAACATCACAAAAATTCTAACACCATGAAATTTACAGGTCATTGTATTACTATATATGTATTTCTACTAAGATACTGTAATGCAAGTACAGTAATACACTATAGAACATACATTTCTTTAAAACAATACATAACATTCATAAAAAACCAACAGGTTCAGAAAAAGTTATACTTTACTATGCCTATGGAAAGAATATTACACTTCAAATGTGACATGAACCGCCAAGTCATATACCTGGGGCCAGTAAAGAAAGAACATAGAAACATTTGGACTCAAGGACAGACATGACAAGGCAGGGAAGGATTGGAGTGTAACAGATCACAAGATTCTGAGCTGTGTATGCAGGACAGTCACTATGCACAACTCAGGATGCTCTAGTAAATCCAAGTCCTTGTGGTCACCACGTATAAGCTCAGACGTGAATGTATGCACAGGTAACTTATTAGGATAATAAGTAACTTTTCTAGAGGAACTCTGCTTATTCTGACTAACACAAAAAAAAAACCTTTAGAAGGGATCCTAATGCTGTATGTACGAACAGCTGCAGAAAGATAAACCTCAAGCTAAGAGTAGATAAAGGATAATGTTGGCACAAGAAAATAATAGGATAAATGACGGGATATATATTTTAGCATTAAATAATCAGTGGGAATAAGAATTTCAATTACATTTTTTATATTCAACAAAAAATTTACTATATATCAGTAAACGCTGTTAAAGCAGAGAATATCACTGTTTCCTAGAAATTTACCTAGAAAATGCACATAATTGATCTGCACTTAGTACACTTCATACAAGATCATTAGCTGACAGTGACTACTTCAAACATTACTGCTTACTGCTAAAGAGCCAAGTATAAATTCTGTTCCCCACAGGAAAAAAAAAGAGAAGAAAAATCACAGTATTCACACTATTCATTACTTTATCTAGTCTCTTCCTGTCTAAGTACACATGAAGCAGAATTGAGATACTTTAAAAAGGTTAAATATGTTAACTTTCTTGTATATATGCACTACACAGGAAATACAGAAAAAAACCTAGTGACTTTGAAAATAACTAAGATGTGGAAAATACAAAATTATCATATTTATCATATTTTAGCCACAAAAATCAGAGATATGAGAATGGTTCTTCATATGCAAAGTCAATTTCATCCGAAGGATGATCTTGATAAATAAAGATCCCAATGTTCCTTTAAAATAATTGTAAATACTATCATTTCAAAACATACCTCACATACAAGCATAAAGCTGACACACATATTAATTCCTAACCAAGAAGCTTTATGACTGACAAATCAAGTGCTGATCTCTGTAGAATGCATTCATAGAAGCCTGAACCTGAAAGAAGACATCTTCAGAGGTCTCACTATCTCCTTTTGCTGCAGGCACTGTTACAGACACATTCAAGTTCCTTTCCACATAGTCAATTTGCAATGCCTAAGAGCAGGGATATCCTCTGTGATCCTCCATCAGCCATCAGGGCGGAGATAACAGGACCTGGATTAAACACAATGATGGAGCTTCCCACCCAATCACTACTCAAGTATCATCCTGTGAACCCACTGCATTACAGATTCCATAACAGTATCAAATCATTCACTTTTCGTTTCCTCTGTAACATTTAAAAAAATTTCTTTCCCTCTGATTTCTTCTGTACTGCTACCCTTCAAAAGCATACACGATAACCTATGTGTTTGCAATTCTTCTCTGTCTTTCTTTTTTTCTATTACAAGTCTTTTCTCATTTCTTCCCACACAACTTAGCTTTTTAGACATTATGTATAGCTCTGTTGTGACTCTCCATTATGTGAAATATCGACTCTTTCTTGGGGCCTTCACTTAAGAACACATTTTCAGATCTAAGAATGATATGATGATAAAAACAGTACCCAGAAACAAGCAGTTAAAATGAAGAATTTTGAATTACTACTGTGAAATTTTGAAGGTTCAAAGGGAGAAGAAAATGTTTTAGATGGTTTTGGCACATATACATATATACACACACATATATGTAGGTATATTCTTCAGAGAGAGTATTTATCCTAATTTCAAAACCAGTGCCTGCAGTCTGAAGACACAGGAGTGCTTTCAGCATCAGTGAAATCCTATTGTACTAAATAGATAACAGGCAAGTTTAAACCAAATTCTAATTAAGAGGTCATCACATAAATTTCTTTATGCACAAGACCATGCACTCGTAACAATGAGGAATAAACATACTGGAAGTGAACATTCATCTGTTTTAAGAACTACCTTACTGAGTTCCACTAAAGTAAACCAGTCGTGTACAGCAGTAATGGGAGAAGGCAATAGGACTCTGGAACAGTTAAGTAAGGATCAAGTTACCATTAGAAAAAAAGTAAAAACACGGTTTTTTTTAAACAGATGCCTATAGAGAGCCAGTTCCAAAATGTGCTGTTTCTGTAAAGTGCCAAACTTAAACCTAAAAGAAATAAAAAAATATTAACAATGGAAGCAACCACCAACACACTGAGTATTTATTTCAAGAGCAAGCAAGGCTAAGAGAATATGACAGCAGATACAGGAATGAAATTTTGTAACAGAACCCAAAGCTGCTCAATGACTTGCTGCATGACATTGGGCTGTCATTTAACGTACAAGTATATGTACGGAACAGGACGACTGATACTTCCCTGGACTTCATAAAGTAACTTTAAGTCCTTGGAAAGATGCAATGCATCCTGGAATCCAGTTGAAGACTGCAATAATCATTCATGCTATTAGAGTCTGGATTTTGATATATTACAGCTCACTACAAATGAAAGGATGTGAACGTAAAAAAAAAACGATGATGATAATGGGGCTATAACAAATTCATCACATGAAATATAAATTAAATATAAATACAGATTAAAACATTTAGAAAAAAGTTTCAGATTAAAACATTTAGAAAAAAGTTTCAGACAAGTATTCAAACAGACAAGCATTCTACACATTGAACTATATGGTTGCACAAAATAAAATCCCACTCTTCCCATAAAGAAGGTCATAAAGCAAACTTACCCATACTCGATTATCTTGCTTCAAACATTACCCAGATTTTTTTTAAAAAGCAATAAACAAAAACAACAAAAATCTTATTCACAGGGAAAGTAACAAAAAGCAATGCCTGAAAGTTCTGTTGTAGCAGTAAAATTGATTTCCTACTGCAAGAAAGACTCTTTTGTAAGGCATTTTCTGAAGAAATGCACGCCATAAAAGATAACCAACAGCTTTCAGAGAAACAAGATGCTAAGCATGTTGGTTTACTTTATCAATTAAACTATTATTTGAACAGATACATACAAAATTACCTTTTCAATCCATAATAAAGCAAAAAAACTGCAGCTATGTATTGGAAACAGAGACAAGTTACTTAGATTTATCAAATGTATGTATAATCCAATACATTATCAAAGCACATACAATTTGATTTCTATAGCACAGATATGGTGCAAGCTGCTCAGGATACTAAGCAAACTAATAAAATGCTCTATAGCAGAACGCAGGAAAACAAAACCAAAATTTAAGTAACCAAGGAAGTTAAGGAGCTTTCAATTTAAAATAAGTTACATTTATATATTTGCAAATGTATTGTATACTATTTTAACAGCATTTTCTTCTCTACAAAATAACCACTCACTTCTGCATTCTTGACCTCTTCCCCGATCCATCTTAACCTTCTCACTTTACTTTAACAATGTCCATGCCTCCTACTACAATCCAAGGCCTACATACAGCAAAAGAAAAGGCTCCTTGGAAGACAAATGAGTTAGAGGGCACTACCTCAGTGGAGCATACATTTTGTAAATTAGTTTCAAAGAACTGTCTAAAAGCAAGCATAAGCATCTGTAAGGAGAGTTGGAAAAGCTTTATGTGGTGTGACCCAATCTTCATTTGGCAAACAACTTCTTCCATCATAGAGTCACTAGTGTCTCTCTTTTCTAATAGTCAGCACTTTAAAAAAGACCTCAGTGGTTTGATTTGAATTGCACACTACAGAAATAAGAAAGCTCTTCCATATTTTCATGTTTATTTACAGGTGCTGAAGACTCTAAACAGTACCTAAAGATGGATTCAGACATATAGAAAAGAACTTTTCCCTGGCAACCATACTACACTACACTTACCTGCCATTCAACCTCCTCGGCTTCTGTAGAATTTAACAAAATACCATTAAAATAAATCTTAACTTTAAAAAAATCCATGTTAAACACTGTAATTTTTTCTCATTTTTTACAAATTTATAGTCTATTGTACTTGTGAAAAAAACTTCTCATTTAAATAAGCCTAAAGTGTAATAAAATCAATAATGTATTTTAGAAGATTAAGTTATCAAACTCATACACTCACACATTTACCTATGCACTACAAGTTTCAAATGGAAAGCAAAATTCTCACCCATCCTTAGTTTGATCTGCCACTCCAGCCAACAGCTGCACTGTTTTAGGATTGTGCTGCGGATCTGTATGAAGTCCTAGGTATTTTTGCACAAAATCCTCTGGGGTCATGTAATGCTCACCATCCTTCTCAACACTTGCATACTAGAGTAAAAATAAAAAACCAAAGCCACACAAACAAAAATTAATCCATTTAGATGCTAATCATTGGTGATTACGAAATTAGTATCTTTACTGAATATAACTTAAAATGGTGCACAACTGTCTGCACATAACTGCTCTGAAATTAAAGGGTTGGATTAAACTAAGAATGTCACTCTACTAGTTTTATACTACCAACAGTCAGATTTCCAATAGATATGTTCACATAATGACCAGTACCTTCTAATTAAAAGACAATTAATATTTCAGAAATTGTCAGGTAATTGCAAAAATTTATAAAACTTACAACCATGCCGTAGCATTCCATTTGCAGCTACACTGAAAACACAGCACATAAATTTTCTTACAATTTCTAGTAGCAGATATCTTCTGAATAATTGTTCCTGACCTTTATTATAATTATTTTGGAAAATATGTATTATTTCTTTTCTCTTTTTGTGAGAAATAAATGTTCAGATTACTTTCTATCCTTAAACAAATGTTTTTAAGGAAAAATTCACCCACAGAGACAGTGCTTGCTTCAGCATCTCGTGTATCTCTTCCACAATATCAGCCCCTCACACCACCTCATCACCTTTCCCTCTTCCACCCTATAGCCATGATGACAGCTGTTTGCAAGACTGCACTGTAAACCAGATTACTGAATTTAGAGAGAATTAAAATAGAGTTTTTCCACTAATACAGGAACACAAAGCGGTGGACAGGAATCCCTTAATTCAGCACTGCTGCCAATATGACAGCACAACGAAACTGTGGCTTCCTTGAATCAACTCTGAAAGGTTCTCTTCTCAGCCGTGCACACAAGTGACTGAAAAATGTCTTACAAAGCACAGTTCTGCTGCAAGACATGAAAATCAAAGAAAATGTTATGTATGAAGGACCACCAAACATGCAAAGTATGGAGCATATCTTCAAGAATCACTGAAGTCAACTGTATGACAGTAGAGTGCGTATCGAAGACAGTCAAAACATCTCTGTTTCTCCAGACACCAGTTTATCAGAGTTTATCACAAATAATAATTTATAATAATACCTTTCACAATAAAAACTGTTTGGGTGAAGTTTTGTTAAAATATGTTGAGATAAAAATAATTATCTGACAGATACATTGAGCTCCATATGAGAAGGTCATGGCATTTTGGAAGAGTTTGGCAGCAAGTCAGTAAGTTAAGGCCTAACAAAGTAGCTATGCATGTAAATACATTAGTCCTATGTTTTCACAATATAACTTAAGTCAAGAATCTTTTTGATCAAAATAAGCAATTTTAAATCATAACTTAATTTGAAGGTAAAACACACCACACCAATTAAATCTATGTTTCTCTCAGTGTTGAACTCTGTTACTTTATAACACAAAATTCTTAGTATACATTTACAGATTGTCTCAGGTACCCACTTGATCAATTTCCATGAGCCTTTTTTGTAAAACATCCTCACGTAAGACAAACATACAAACCCTCTACCCTAGTTTACAATCTGGTGCTAGGTATCACCACACTTTCAGAAACAATGCTTTGGAAATTTCTTTTTGTTTCTTTCTCCACCTTGCTTGAACAGGTTACACTTTAATTCAACAGACAGGGAATAATTCAACTATATTTTCCAAAGGCTGACTGTGTCTTGTCTAAGAAAAAGAATGAAGGTTCGCTAAGAAATCCGGTAACTGTTTGTCCATCTAACGCTTTTATCCTTCTGTGATAATTTGTCATAGAATTTGTTCTTTTATGAATGTTACTGAAGTCTGTGGTTAGCAAACACCTAAGAGGTAACTTACTTGATGGTGCACAGACATGAAATTTCAATGCCTGCATTTCATAGTTACAGGATTAAGAGAAATAGCATATCTTTTTAATGCAAATCAAACCTTATATTTTTAACAGTTTAAAACAATTAAGAGAAGATAGCACACTTCAGAAATTCTGAAGAGAAAGGTATATATCAAATATCCTTTAAGAGACAACGTAAACTGCATGGCCAGAGGGCACCTATTGCATTAGAAGACACGCATGAACAGAAGGAAACTTAAGTACACTCTCTATGATTAAGGTGGATGGTGACGAGGCCTACAGTTCACATCTTCCCTTCTAACCATTTCCAAGGGAAGCCAAATTTAGGAAGGAATGCACGACCTTTAGCTGAAGCTCACAGAAGAGGCCAGCACTCTCAGCAAAGAGCACAACATATCTGACCCCTAGACACTTGCAATATTTCATAACAAGACTTTCTACAACTCAGCCCTGAAAAGAGTGATTCTCTTTTGTTTTAAAGCCTGCAACTAGGTTTGATTTCTAACCATCAAACAAAAATACAATTTCAAACTCAACTGTGATCAAATAGAACGCAGAAGAAATACAAACTCTTTTTCTATGCTTTTTTTTTTCCTGCAAAATCTCAGATACTCGAAGGGAAAGAGGACAGCTCTCATATTTTTCATTCCTCAGAGCACAAAACAATCGACACCTTCATTTGCATGTTTCTTTGAAGAAAACAAGACAGACGTGGGGAAGACCAAAAAGCCATTTTTTAAAAACAGACTGTCTGCTTTTTGGGTCAATAAACCATGTACTGTCAGAAAGAAAATTTCAGCATCCAGTTGTACAATGTTCTTCCTCTCCACTGTTCTCTGTATGACCACTATCAAGGACTGCTTAGTTCCAGAAGCAAGAACTTCTACTGATTGTATGTCAAGAATCATAAAGAGTTCACATTTACAATTGAATAGAGTATTTTGCCACCTCATTTCACTTTTTTTCATTCAAATGTGCAAAAGTATCTTGCAAAAAGTTGGAAAAATGTGTTCTAGAATCCCATTTTTATAATGTATTAATATATACTTTTAAAAATAATATTTTCATGTTGCTAATTTTATTAACATAGTCTACTGTAATCTTTATCTACAAAAGCTGAATGTCATGTCAATCAAAAATAAACCTGTGTTGGAATATTTTTTACTAGAAACTAAATGTTGAGCTTCCACTGTTTGATGCCAGCATTCTAAGTTTTTGCACTCCAACAATGTTACAGTGTAGTCCAGCATGCAAAAGAAAAGGCCACCAAAATTATGGTTGAGATGTAACTCCTCTCTCTCAAGGCAAAAAGGTCCCTCTGACTACTTCTCATATATGGAAATTGTCAGATGGTATAGCAGAACCAGAAGATACATATAAAAAGTTTAAAAGTAGACTTTATTATTTACAACATTAGCTCTAATTTTATACTCTTAATTTTTTAAGTAGAGAAAAGATTCTTGAATATACTGTGTAACACTCAACATTAGGGGAAAAAAGATATTTTAGTAATTTCAAAATATCAGTGGTCCAACTATGCACCTAACAAATAGTTCTTGTTCTTATTCCATATGCCTGATCCGAACTTCATCATCAGAGTTTTAGGATTGACTGGATTTTCCTTTCTGATCATGCTTTACTGAAACTAAGGAAATGGAGAAACCTTCATACTATTATTTACATATATTAATTCTAAGGCTCTGCTTTTGATTTTAATTTTAATTTCTAAAAACATTGCCAGTGGTTCCATTTGTAAGAACACATATAAATCCCAAGGACAAAACATACAGTTATGGAAGAATAATTTTTTTTAATTCTGCAAAGGTGTATTTAAAAAAAAACAGTGCTGGGTTATAAATATTTTTTTAATAAAAAACTAGATTTTTTTAATAAAAAACTAGAAGATAGTTCAGAAAATTACTTAATATTACAATTTGGAAATGGTTATCACGACTTGTGCCAGCAGCAGTTTCTCCTCAATGCCTGACAGCCCCTTCAATACACTGTGCCTGCAAAATGAACTTTTAAGTGTCCCACCAGCATGACACGCGTTTGATGCCACGCCAAACTGCTGGAAGGGCAAAAAACAGGAGTCTGTCACTCAAATAACATTAGATCGTTTTACCTGCAAAAAAACATTTCGTAGTTCACCAGGATCCGCTCTTTTGGTTGAATGCACCTGTAAACACAAGCAAATTCATGCTTCGCTTAGCCGGGCTACTTGTCAGAGCGCAGATAAAGCCCGCCGCGCCGGCCAAAGGCGGCAATACGGGGCCCCCTGTCAGACCGACAGGCCCAACCTCAACCATGACCGCGCCGCGCTGCCGCGGGACAGCACCGGGCTCCGCGCCGGTGACAGCTGTCAGCACCGGGCTGCCTGCGACAGGCGCGGCGCCCCGGCCCCACGGGACGACCATCACTGCCGTCACCGCCGTCACCGCCACCACCGCCCCAGGGACCCCGGCCCGCGCCCCCCGGGGCACTTCCGCG
>VXBT01009989.1:148919-160641 GCA_013400235.1 Oriolus oriolus | reverse complement strand
AGCCCTTCCCTTGTCCAGTGATGTAGTTTCTCCAGCACAGGCTACTAAACTGATCAGGCAGGACCTGGCCTTCGTGCAGCTGTGCTGGTTGTCTTGAAACACCTCACTGTCCTGCATGCGCCTTAGCACGGTTTCTAGGAGGATCTGTTCCAGCATCTTCCCAAGCACAGAGGGGAGGCTGACAGGGCAGTAGTTCCAAGGGTCCTGCTTTCTAAACTTTATAAAGACCATTGTACCATATTTTCCTTTTTTCAGTTCCCTGTGACATCACCTGACTGCCATGACTTTTCAAATATCATGGAGAGTGGCTTGGCAACTACATCAGCGAAATTGCTCAGGACTCTGGAACGCATCTCATTAGGTTCCATGGACTTAAATACATTCAGGTTCCTCAGATGGTCACGAAACTAATCTTTACTTACAGTGGGAGGGACTTTGCTCCCTCAGTCCTCATCCTGCTGTCCATCCACTTGCGAGACGCGAGAAGAGAGGTTGCCATTGAGGACTGAGGCAAAAATATTGTTGATTACTTCAGTCTCCTCCTCATTCATTATTAGCAGGTTTTCAGCATTGTTTATCGTTGTTTACACCTTTTTTTGTCTTTCTTTTTCTGGTTAACGTACTTGTAGAAGCCTCACTTTAGCCTTCCTTATCCCATCCATACACAACCACACTGAAAAATACCTTTAAAAAAATCACAAAACTTTAAGTATGTACACTAAAAGGGATTTTTTAAAGGCAAAACAGGAGGGTCTCACCTGTATTTTATTTATTCATATTGCCTTACCTTGTTGCCATTTTCTGAAGAGCCAACAGAGATGCCACAACCAAGGCAAACTGTCTTCCTTCCATATCTCCTGTTTGAGAACCCCTCCTCTCATTGGTTCTTTCAGTGCTGGCTCAAAAGGGCAGGAGAAGAGCAGAATAAAAAGGACCTGAGAAAGAGTCAACAAATGGCCCTGGAGAGCAGTGGAGGTGGAAGAAAAATTCCTCTGACTCACAATAAGGCAGCTTGAGCAAGGTTAGGGAGTGAGGGAACATGACAAGTCAAGAAAGAAGCAGCTGGAGCAAGGAGAGGAGTAAGCATGCATTCGGCAGTCTTCTGTTTCCCACCAAACAGAAAGGCTGGGCAGCTATTTCCCCCTCCTTCACCTGTCTCTACCCCTGCCCCTTCCATTTATTTCATGTCTCTTCAATCCATATCTAATCTCCTGGTTCAGTCTTTTTAAACAGCCTCACAAGGGCATTTGGCCTGCTGATTTAAGAACTGCAATGTTTTCAGTTCCTTCTGATGTTTAAGGGCTAACAGAAATTGATCCTGAAAAGTACAACAAAACAGAACAAACCAAGCAAGATTGTTTCACATGGAAAAATATTAAGCTTCAGAAATGGAAATATTTTGTGGCCATGCTGTGGTTTTTAAAAACTCCTGTTGAAGGCTTTCCCAGTCCAAGGCAAATTTTTGAGCAGAAGCTCAAAAAATTTTTGAGGAATAGCTTTAAGGAGCATGATTTTATAAATCCCTGTCTGTGGTTAGCACACTGAGCACATGTACATACTGCAAACATGACCTTAGCCCCTTACTCTTCTCGCTTCCATTTTTTTCCAAAAAAGTTTCATTGTGAGTCTGGTTGATATTTCTGAAGAAAGGGAATTGCACTTCTCTTAATAGTCCTTGATCTATTTCATCATCAAGGACACTTACAAATTCTCATCTGCACATATGAGTTGCCCATCAGATAGGCACGTCATAATTCACTGTTGTGAGGAAAAGAAAGAGGCCACTTACGGGGAGCACTGGTCTGATCGGAAGAAAGTGCAAGCATTAGAAGTCCACTAGCTTAGACTAAAGATAACTGGCAGAAAAACATAGCTAATTACTCAGTCTCTAGTCCATTCTCCCCTGTTGCTCTACAAGGAGACTAAAGTTGTGGTGCTGATTCCAGAGCAGACTGCAGATTGCCTCCTTGCATTTGCCTGACTGCCTGCAGTCCCATATGGTTGCTCAGTGTTAGCTGAAGCTACACTAACCTGTGGTGACCTTGCACCTAACCTTGTCCCAAAGCTGTGAAGACAAGGAAAGCTTCAGTAGAAAACAGTGGCCACCAGTGCTTGATGTCAACTGATTTTGATGGAAACCGTGGAGATTTTGGAAGGAGGGTTGTATTGAGACACTGTAAGCAGCACATACAGGTGGCAAGGGTTTTTGTAATTAGGCAGCATCAGTTCCTTGTAGTTTTAAGCACACATGCTGTATGGCCTACTTCGGAGACACTCCATGTTACATCTTTCCGTACTCACAGCACTAAAGCTTTGAAAATTGCAGTAGGAAACATCTTATGTTATTGTACATGGAAACAAATGCCTGAAGTCAGCTCTCTTTGCTGTTGATCCTCAGAGGGACATATCTGCTGAGGAACTGAACTGTATTTTGAGATGACATGATCTTTAAATACTGAATAATATGTGAGCATAGTGATGTGCGCTGCCATGCCATCACTTACAGACTCCAAGTGTTGTAACCTTCACCTGCCCCAACCACAGGTTAACTCTTGCCTACCAAACCCCCTTTTTTCCAAAAATAACCACTTTTTTTGTGCAACAGCTGAACAGAATCTGGCTGAGCTTTCTGCCAGAGGGTTGCAAAAACCAAGACTGATGAAAGGATTCCATTTGAGAGACAAAGCTGAAGGCCAGCAGTAGGTGAGTGGACACCATATCTGGTGGTGTGTGTTACTAGGTGGTCCATGTAAATGCAATAAATTTATAAACAGAAATTTATTTACGAGTATCTAAAATACAGGCCTGCAAATCCTCTTGGAGATTCTATTGGGTTTCCATGGCCAGGATTTTTGGTAGCAGGAGTGGCTATAGAGGTGGCTTCTGTGACAAGCTTCCTGAAGCTTCCCTCATGTCCAGCAGAGCCAGTCCCACCCAGCTTCTAGAGGAACATGTCACTGGCCAGGGCTGGGCCACTCAGAAATGGTGGTAACACCTCTGTGACAACATATTTAAGAAGGAAAATAAAAAGTGGCTGGGGAGATGTAATTGTGGCCATAGAAGAGCAGGGTGAGAATATGTGAGAGGAACAACTCTGCAGACACCAAGGTCAGTGCAGAAGGAGGGACAGGAGGTGCTCCAGAGCTGAGCCAGAGCTGAGATTCCCCTGCAGCCCGCGGTGCAGCCCATGGTGAAGCAGCTGNCTGGAGCAGGTGGGTGCCTGAGAGGAGGCTGAGACCCTGTGGGAGGTCTGTGCTGGAGCAGGCTCCTGGCAGGGACCTGCAGACCTGTGGAGAGACGAGCCCATGCTGGAGCAGGTTTCCTGCTAGGACTTGTGACCCCATGGGGCACCCACGCTGGAGCAGCCTGTCCTTGAAGGACTGCACCCCATGGAAGAGTGACCCACGCTGGAGCAGTTTGTGGCGGACTGATGCCCATGGGATGGACTCACACTGGAGAAGTTCATGGAGATCTGCCTCCCATGGGAGGGAGCCCACACTGGAGCAGGGGAAGGACTCCCCTTCCGGAGCAGTGGGAGAAACAACATGTGATGAACTGACCAGAACCCCCATTCCCGGTCTCCATGCGCTGCTGGGGGGAAGGAGGTAGAGCCGGGATGGAGGAAGGGGTGGAGGAAGGTGTTTTTAAGGTCTGTTTTTACTTCAGAGTATTATCCTGCTCTGATTTTTTTAGGAAAAAATTTAATTAATATCCCAAAGCTGAGTCTGTTTTGCCCACGACAGTACTTGGTGAGTGATCTCTCTCTGTCCTTATCTCAACTCATGAACCTTTCCCTGTATTTTATCTCCCTTGTCGAGCTGTGGAGGGGAGTGACAGAGTGGGTTTGGTCGATCCTGTGTTAAGGAATGCTGCACTCAACTACAAATCTTAACTTAAAGGTGGGGTTTGGGCGCCCAGTTGCAAGCTCTGTGCTTGTATCTCTTCTGGGAGATTTAAATGCCTCTTTAAAAGCCTGTTGTGGACCAAAGTTTCAGCAGCACTGCTCCCCAGCTGTAGCTCAAGCCAATAGGTTCAGTAGGACAGCAACATTTCAGATAGCATATGTTCTGTAAGAACACCTGTCTGAAAGAAACACCACAACTCTGCTTTCTCACATGAACTGATGTCTACAACGTGCACACATGCTCTTTTAAAATGGCAATAGCCTTACTTCTCCCTTATTTTTATGACTAAGTACCTTACAACATCCAGAAATAATTAAAAATACCAAAACTGCAGGGTCAATGACAAAGCACACAAAATGGCTACAAGCAGCAGAAGATCAGTTTGGAAGCTTGCGGTGAAGGTACAAAAGGAGCTCTTCTGAGCCCCAGCTGCTGCCAAACAGTGACCCTACTCGCTGTCAAAAAGTCATAGGTGTATAGCACACCAACAGGTGGGTACTGTGAGTGGATAGGGGGAAATGGTGCGGATGATAAGTTGTGTGCCCATAGTACATTTACTCAAATACATTTTCATTCACATCATACACATTCATCTAATGAATTTACATAAGCTGTATTTTGAAAGATTTAATTAGGAAAGCATTTATTACTAAATTACTATATGGAGGACTGTGAATGGGAAGAAGGGAACATGAAACCAAAGAGCTGATCTGAAGCAGATATGAGAAATTTCTCCGTATGTGCAAAGGTAGTAATGCAGTAAGTGAAAAGGCACTGCATTGAAATACACCTCTGTTGTTCAAATGGCTCGACTTGGCTTTGCCCCTTAACTTAAGCTAAAGTTTTTTTGATCCATTAAGCAAATGCACTAAAAACAAGGATTCTCTGCAGAGGCAGATTTAGGTTGCAAAGTGGAACTTTGCATAAAACCTCAGCTACAGTGAAGTGTGCATCATAAAACCCCATGAGCACAGCAGGTGATTTAAATACACACCTACAGTCAGCAGCCATAGTTTTCCCATCATGCAGAAAATCTTCCCCTAACACTACACACACACAAACACACACACCCTCCACTCTCTCCCAACACTTCAGGCTCTGCATACAAAATACAGCCACTCTCAAAAAGCCCAAGGTTTTGCTGCACCAAACGGGTCTTCCTCATCTGTTCAGAAGACCTACCAGATTGTCATAAACAATGGGACTGTGCCAGCCAGATGAAGACTACTCTCAGAGGGTATTTTTAGATCCAATACAATACTTTTGATCAGTCACACCCTCAGTTTCCTCCCCTCCCAAAAAGCTTTTCCTTTTGGGCCATATGTTAGGAGATGTCTTAAGTTGCATCTTTCCTCCACAATGTCAAGTGATGACAGGTGAATTGTCATCCCAAAGTGCTGTGTTGTATCAAAGGAGCAACTCCAAAGCTGCACTCCAAATGGCTACAGAGGAAGCACCCTCGTGCTAACTAAAAACAGCATTTAGGAAAAGTAAATATTATCTAACCTTTCTCTCTGTCATCTGCCAAAACATTCATTACTTGCTTCATTCATTTTGCTTGTTAGGTCCTCACTGTTGAGCTATTACTACCATGCAGTCTAACTATGGTTACAATATATATATATGCAAGTCACTTCTTTTGCTAAGCAGACTGGATTGGTTTTGTTTGGTTGATTGCTTGGCTGGTTCTTGAGTCACACATTACAAAAGCCACTGTGTTTTGGACAATTTTTCTTTATTGTCTGTGAAGACAAAGCTCTGTTGAATTCAGGTTTTAACATCTTCTAACTCCTTCTTAATCATATGAGGTGAAATCTTAATTACTATAGCTTACCTTTCAATTTCCCAGTGTACACACATTCTAATTATTTACAGCTCAACATCGCTATCTCCATAGTATTTATATTCTCCTGAATTAAAAAAAAACATTGTTAAAGAACAGACTCTCAACTAGAATAAATGAACCTAGTTCCACTCTCTTCTGTGTATTGACATCAACTCCATCAGCAGGAATCCAGCATTCAAATGGTAAAAAATGTCACTCTTCCCTTTCCCCATTATATTCTGAAAAAGAACAAATAAATCATTCTTACTTTGTAAGAGTATAATTACAAAGACACTTACAAGACTCATGCTTACAAAACCTTTCCTTTCATTCTGCAAAAACCTCACAGTCTAGTCATTATTTATTATTATTATTATTTTTTAAGTAAGAAAGACAAGTTATGCAAAAGTTCATGAAAAATCACCAAAACAAAAGAGCAACAGCAACATCATTGGGCAATAGAAATAAGCGGATTTGGACTTTCATTACAGCCTGGAGGAAAGTTTTGTATTGAATTCATTCCTTACAAAAAGCAAAACCAAAAAAAAAAAAATAAAAAGGAAAAGAAAAAGAAAAAGAAAAAGAGGGGGGCGAATAAGAAGAAAGGAAGACTGAACAAGTGAAAGTTTTGTTGATGGTGCTAGTTTAATGACTTCCCTTTTCGGTGCTCTTTGACTGCTTTCCAGCCGCTCCCCTCCTGGGCCCATTTCTGTGGCACACTGGGCTTGGCCGGGTGCCAGGGTGACAATCAATGTCTAAGCAGCCTCTTCGGCCAGAGATTATTCCTTGGGTCCCTTTGTTTTATTAGTGAGGAGGTGGGGGGCCACAGGGGTGATTTCTAAACTGAAACAGGATGTCCCGCTGGTGTCCCAGGCTGTGAAAGTCTCCATTTCACTGGCTGTACCGGTGATGCAAGATGGCTTAAGTTAATCCAGTGAGACTAGGCTGCAGATTTCTCCTTTAGCTTTTTTCCTTCAAGACACAAAAACCTCAGAGGGATGCCGCCTTAACAGACAGCTCTAGGGAGGCTGTTCCTCAGGATAATAAGCCAACTAGAAACTATCATGTTAAAACATGTATCTGAATATACCTATTATCCACAGAGAGAGCTTTCCAAATTAACCGTGATTTAGTCTTCCAGGCAATTATACAAAATGCTTCAAGGAAATAAGTGATTGTGCAGGTATGCAAAATCACACACAAACAGGTATTAGTCAAATAGTTCTCAAATTCAGGCTTTTAGTTTTCTAATGCCTTGGGTAGCAAATGACATGCCAGCAGGTTGAAAATCAGAAAATAGTAAGTTCATCAGAATTTAGTTCAGCATCTACTGTTTTTGAACAATAAAATCTCAAAGAATTGTATGGTTGTTATGCATGAACAACATTTACTGCATATATTTGTACTGCCCATGTTTTTTATTAAAAAAAGCAAAGAACACAGCAGTGCATTAGAAAATATTCTAAATGCAACACTGTTAAGCTCTTACACATCTTTACAGAAAACCTTCTCTAATAAATAAGAAAAGTTTTTTCTGTATATCCTGCTATATAAAAAATGTGATTCACACTACAGCTATTTTTGGTTGGTTTAGGTAAAATATGCCATCTCTCCTTATTATTAAAGGAGTTTCTTTACTGTTGTTATCAGAAATTGTTTGTAAACATAGTATCATATTTTACATGTTACTTCTGTCTACTGAGCTATATTTTTGTATGAATACTAAAAGCTGACAAAATTTAGAAGATTCAGCCTTCATGGTTTCCCGGCCATTCCCCAATCCCTCACCAGAAGAGAGAGCACCACACCAGACAGAGCTTCAACCACTTGCACAAAGTTAGTCTCAGTGGGTCCATAGCAAAACTGGTATTGAGGAACAGGCTTCCTCAGACCCAAACCAGCAGCTGGTGCCCTGCCCTGAACTATTCTGGACATGTACCACAAGAGTGGTATTTGGTTTCCTACATAGCTCAATGGATTTCAAACTGTTTGCTACAGGGAAAAGAAAAATGAATGCACAATTTATGTCCATACTTTGTGGATACGAAATGCAGTAACATGGATGAATGTAGAATTACCAGAAGAAAACAAAACAATAAATAAAAAAGACGGGTAAACAATGACCCGTCTAACCTTACGTCCTTAGTAGCTTAAAAAGGGAAAATTAGAATAAAGGAGAAGGTTCATCAGCCCAGAGAGGCTGAACGGGCAGACAGGCTTTGCCCAGTTCTGAAGCATGTTGCAAAACACAGTATGCAGACCTTAATTTCTTGCTTGAAACCTCGGGTGCTACTTGCAGGCAACATAAGATTAGGCATTTCCCATGTTGACAGGGAACAGCTGTATTTCACAGCTATATTTCACAGCCACAGCTAGGTGCCTGGGCAGGAACAGCGAATTCACAGAAAATGAGGCTTCTATCTGTCATGAGTTTCTCCCAGCCACAGAATGGACTCACTGCAGTTTGAAGACACTTGTCTGTCCTTGTGATACTAAATGTCCTGCATTTTCCTGCTTCAGCACTTAACACAACTGGAAACACTTCAACAGGAATAATGTTTTACCAAATATATAGCTACTGTAGTTGTCATGGAGACTTTGTAAAAATGGAATGGAGCGAGGAAAGCAGCATTGTCGGTACAAATTATGTGAGATGCGACCCAAAATGCAGTGCCTGTATTACAGCGTAAATTGCCCTCAGTCCAGTCTGTAACCAGGCCAGCTTCCAAGACAACTAAATATCATTACACCCTATAATAAGTGTCTCACACGGAACACTTTGGTGAAGAAAAGCAAAGCAAAACACCATCAATATGAAAATCAACATGTTTGAATCACTCTGAGATTTCCTTATTGCTGGACAAGAAGAACGTGTACCTGCCAGGCAGATGCTTCAGGAGCTACCTACAGCTGTATTCCAGACCAGGAAGAGACCAGAATGAGGCAGCTTCCATCTTTCTTCTGGTTTCTTCACTGTCTTATTTCCATACACCATCGGTTATGCTTTTCCGACCTTCATATTTATTTTTATTTTAAAAAGAGCACTCCAGCCATTAGATGTAATGGCTACAGTCAAGTAAATAACTTGGAAACATACATATATTACCTTTTCCACTTGGGAAGTAATGAGGATTTGAGGCAGCACAGAAGACAGCTACTTTCATTTCACAGGCAGGGTGAAATACCATGTGTGCACAGGCGTATGCTCACACTATGCTTGCTGAGCATGAAACCATTTCTGAGGAAGGGAGAACAAAAGATGTCAAAATTGCTCAAGAGACAGACACACAGCCGAATGCTGCAAACATCTTTCACCTTCATTGCCGTGCAATACATCTGCCATTTATTTCCAGAAATCAAATAATATAACAGATAGAAATTTTTTGCTTTTATAACCATATAAATATGGTGACAACCACCCCACAGAGCTGTGGCTGCACTCAGAGCTGAAAAGGAAACTTGTATGTGTCCGTAGGTCCCCGTTCAGCATTGTTCCCTATATCCCTCTGGGACTGCACCATTTCAACCGCTAGTAGTCCTATCAGCATTGCAAAAGGTCATTACCACCCCCTCCCTTCTTTAGAGACTACTTTTTCAGTTCAAGAGTAACACATATGCTCATATGGGCACAGATGCTTACATGAGCATGAATTTTAATGGCTGTGTGAAACTGCATACACAAAGTACCTGAGTGAGAGCACACTGACAATTCACACTGATTGAATGCAGGACAGATTATTCCTTTCCTTATGATCAACTTGGTTAAAGAATTATTTCAATTCCTAGATCCCAACAGCTAACAACAGAGAACTCTACTGCATAACAGAATTTCTTTTGCATTATTTTGTGATTATACACACCAGAACAAATTATGATCTACAGGTGCACAGAAGATAGTTCTGGCTACTAAAAAGGCAATGAAAATCACTGTGCCCTTTAAGTTACTAAAGAAAACTTTGTGGGACTAACTGGGCTCAAAACAGATTGCTTAGTTATGTGTTATGATATAGTCTTCTTTTTTTTAAGTCACTGTGATTCTGACATGTCAGAATTTTTTACCATAAATTTATGGTGTAATATACCGTGTATATATTTGTGTATGCCTGAAGATAACTTCATGTACATTTTTGCTATCTAGAGCAAGATTCACAAACCTACAGAAGAGATTATTATTGATCTCTGATTTCATCTCTGATGAAATCCAGCCATGCCAGAAAGTAATTTGTAAGGATCTCCCCTACTCTTGGGATTCCTTTCTCTCTTGAATTTGAGAAGGCCTCTGGCAAGCTGCTTTTTCAGCTAGCCCATACTTTTTTTTAAGCTCATGCTCCACTGAGACAGCAGAACCAAACCCCAGTAAGTGTTCAGAGCTCCAAGCTCAGTTTTAGAATTACAGCTCATTCTGCAGGTGCTGCAGAACTTGTGTGTAGCAGGCTTGGGGGAATTCAGAGATGCAGCCACAAGCGAGTTTAGAGAGAGAATGAATTTTTATTATTGTTACAACACCATAACGTAAGTGAAAAACACCAGATACGAGATTATTTACAAAAAACCTATCTTACTATTTACATAGTCTGCATAGCAAACTAGAAGTTTCCCACAGAAATGAAGGAGAAGGAAAAATCCTCTGCCCAAGAGCCTTTTAGTATCCACACTTGTGTGCAATGAAAATAGTGGGGATTGATTCCCCATCTCAGGTCCTGTCGCAGTGTCCTGGCCTGCTGGTCCCTGCCCCCACTTCTTGATAATGTCAGACAGCTGCAGCAATAACACACTGCAGCCAACACAGCCTGCATGCCACTGCTAGTTTTTCACATCTTTGTAGTAGCCTGTATAGGGAACACTCACTCTGTGTGTGTGATGAGAGGAAGGGAGAAAGTGAAAACAAAATGTGAAGTGCTATCTTTTTTCTTTCAGGATCAGAAAGATCAGATAAGGCAACATTCAGCTTGCAAAGACATCAGTGCAAAGAGCTGTGTTGAAAAAAGTACTCTCACATCACACGATGGAAAGACTGCTGCTCAGTGTGGTTTTCCAAAGGCTGGAACAATCACTTTTACATTCTCACTTACTCTTTCCCCACCAGAGAGCAGAGACTCCACAGCATCTGAACCAGCTATTCTTCCCCCAGGCTCCCTAGAATCAAAGATAACTGCACACTGAGGGTGACAAGGCCTGCTGATGCATGGTGGTTGTCATGTTTGCTTTCTTTTTCCTTTTTGATTCAAACTCAGAGCTCCTAACATTTTCCAGTGATGGAGCAGAACTCCTGGCTACCTGTTCTTTAGGCAGCCACAGCATGTCTTCCACCAACCAGTCACTGTGCTGTGCTGTAAAACAATGTTGGAAACACAAATGCTGCTTTGAATATTTAATATCACTGAAGATCCAATGCAGAGTATTGGTCTGCTAAAGGTGTACAAAAGTCACAATCAAATTAACTTTTATTTTCTAGACAAAATGCAGTGAAAAATACGCAAGCACTCAAACATTCACCAGTTCACAGTGATTGCAAGAACATCTTTCTTCTTCTATAAACATTCTTTTCTATTGTTAGTATTTCTGCTCCCTTAGTTCATAAAATCATAGAACCATAGAATACACTGAGTTGGACAGGACTCAGTAGTGTCATCAAAGTCCTGCTCCTGGTCCTTCACAGAACATCCCCAAGAGTCAGACCATGCACCTGAGAGCATTGTTCAAACACTTCCTGAACTCTGTCAGGCTGGTGCTGTGACCACTGCCCCGGGGAGCTGTTCCAGTGCCCAACCACCCTCTGGGTGAAGAAACTTTTCCTAATATCCAACATAAATTTTTCAACTGACACAACTTCAGGCCATTCCCTCAGGTCCTGTCACTGGTCACCACAGAGATGAGATCAGTGCCTGCCCCTCCTCTTCCCCTCATGAAGAAGCTGTGACTGCAATGAGGTCTGTCCTCAGTCTCCTCTTCTCCAGGCTGAACAGACCAAGTGACCTCAGCCACTCCTCAT
>VXBT01009989.1:41350-148401 GCA_013400235.1 Oriolus oriolus | reverse complement strand
GAAAGGAACCCATATATTGTCAAAAACTCAAACTCATAATCTTTCAAGCATTCAGTGGCTGAATACAAAATTGGTACTGCAGGACAATACTTTGTGATACATAAAAAGACAGAGACAGAGAAAAGGAATATTTGCCAGAACAATGAGTTTCTCTGTTCAAGGCAATGAAAAAGAAGAGGGAAATAACAAGCCTCTGTAACTGTTTTAAATGCAAAACACTTGAGGTCAGTGTTTCCAGGGTCTGTAGGTTTTGGATTTTCATTTTGGTTTGGGCTCCTATTGTTTTTTTCTTATTTCATATGGTGACTCTCCTTCATTTCTTTGGTTTTGGGAAGTAGTAAAGATGGCACTGAAAAAGTCTTGGTCGTGAAATGTGTATTCTGGTTCCTTTTCTGCCACTGACCTTTCACATGACCTGAAGCAAAGAATTCTAAATCTCCTTTTTCTGTACCCTAGATAGCTGGTTTGCAGTCTATTTTCACAGATAATAGCTAATTGTAGGGAGTTCTCCAAAGGTTTGAAGATGTTCCTCTGTAATGCAGGAAAGACCAGCATTATGAAGTCACAGTCTTCTACGAGATGACTGTCTCAGTGGATGAGGGACATCAGTATGTATTTTTTACTGTTGACTTTAGCAACACTTTTGACACAGTCTCTTATAACTATTGAAGTTGAAGTCAGATAAACGGACCATGAGACATCATGAAAACTGGCTTAACTGCCAGGCTTAAAGAGTTGTGCTCAGTAGCGTAAACTCCAGCTGCACACCAGTCAGCAGCAATGTGCCTCACAGGTGGATCCTAGGGCCACTAGTATTTCATTCCTTCATGAATGTCCAGAAAGACTAGACAGAGTTTACAGGTGAGACAAAACTGGGAGGGGTGGTTGCTAGACCAGCTGGGTAGTTCAGCCATCCAGAGGTACCTGGACATGCTGGAGAAATGGGAAATCTCATGAAGACTGACACAAGGAAACGCCAAGCCCTGAATTTGGAGAGAAGTTAGCCCATGCACCAGCACATGCCTGGATGCTAACTGTCTGCAAAGTAGCTTTTCAGAAGAAGCCCTGAAGAGTCCTTGTGGACAGCATCTGAGTATGACTCAGCAATGTGCTCTTGTAGCAAGGAAGGTCAACAGCCTCCTGTGCTCCATTAGGAAGGTGCCAGGAGCTGGAGGGAAGTGATCCTTACCCTCTGCTCAGCACTGCTGAGACACACCTTTGTGCTGAACAGGTTCTGCTCTCCACACTAAAAGGGTGGAGTGGAATAATGGACAAAGCACAGTAAAGGCCAGGAAAATGGTTAAGGAACCAGAGCATCTATTGTACAAGGAGAAGCTGAGAGAGAGCTGTGGCTATAAAGTCTGGGGAAGTGCAAGCTGAGAGGCATGTGTATACATATCTGACAGAAATATATAAAGAAGACAGAGCCAGACTAGTCACTGATGCCCAGTTAAAGACCATCAGACAATGGACACAAAATGAATTTCAGGAAATACCACCCAAACACCAGAAAACCCTTTGTTGTGATGACGCTGGTCATGCACCGGACCAGGCTGCCCAGTGAAGTCCACCCTTGGAAATTCTCAAACCCTGACTGGACTATGAACCAAGCAATCTGTTGTGGTTAAGCCTGCTCCGAGCAAGGTGCGACGGTCTAGATGATCTTCAGAGATCCCTTCCATCTTCAGCTGTTCTGTGATTCTGTATGTGTTGGTATTAGCCTTGTAAGCTAGTGGCAGAGACATCCACCGGTGGTTGGTTGGCAGTAGTATTTTGCAAAATTTCTAACAGAAAACTTACAGAAGCAAAAATCTTTGTTGTTGTTTTTGTCGGAATAGCTATTCTGGTCTGTGGTTTGGTGGTTGCCATTTTTCCCTAGGTGATGTAAAATGGACAAAAAAGCCTTTTCATCAACAATGAAACAAAAAGAAACTGCTAAACTTCAATTCAATTACATTCTTTCTATCACAGATTTGCTCATATCATGCCAAGGTCTCTTTGCTCACCAGCTGTTGCTTCCTGAGCCTGACTCATCTGCCTGACCATGGCCCTGCCACCTTCAGCCTCCAAGGACATGGGATGATTCTGCCCCTTGGTCAGGAAAATGCCCATGTGTTTTCTCTGCTACACAGACCCTGCACGATATAGCCCTGCTTTTGAGACAACTAAGAGGGATTATGCTGAAACGATTGTTGCTATGGGTTCAGGTACACCAGCAGCACTGCGATCTCTGCCAGCATCTTCTTCTGACGCGGTGCGCGATGAAGGTGGTAATGTGCTGCATCCTTTCCAAAAGTGTCCCTCTAGGGCCGCGTTCAGGTGGTGTCACCTAGACACACTCGCAAGCACACAGACATCTTGTGCAGGTGTATGCATGCAGCCACTCACACACAAGCTGGACAGCTCTTCAGCATCGCTGGAGACAAAGAAGCGGGAGGGGTCCTTTGTATGGGATTTATTCCATCTACGCACAAAGGGGCCCACGGACAAAGAACCAAGAACAGGGGTGTGCTCAGGCTTATATATGGGGGCAGAGATNTTTATATATGGGGCCTGAGAGAGCAACAGAACCAATAGTCTGAGGGCACGGGGGCATTACACAGGCGGGGCTGGGGTATGGGATCCAATAGGGAAATGGTGAGGGAGGAGCAGAGAGGCAAGGGCCAACAGGAGAACAGGGAAGGGAGAACTTACTAGAACAGAGACTTATAAGGGGAAAAAGAGGCGGTAAGCCAACGGGCCGATTAACTGGGGAGAATTAACATAGTATAGCAAAGCATGATGGGGAAGACCTTTTCTCTCACCCTCACCTGAAGAGTGACTTCAAACCTCAGAGCTGTCCCACCAGTGGACAGCAACCATTCTGGGAGCCGGTGGCTCACCAGCCACTCCTGTTGTGTGCTCAGCCACTGCAACATTTTTCCAGCATGATTTCTAAAAACATTAGCTTGTTTAATGGCTCCTCAAGGCAAATCTGTCTCAGCATGCTTATTGCTGACAGGATATGGCTGAAGAGAAGTATCCCATATGGATTACAAACAGTCATCTTCCTTTTTCCTTTGGAAAAATACCTAGTAATACAGATAGTGAAGCAAAGGGATTTCCAGCTGTGGCTTACTTCTTAAACTACGGTCAATAGGATCTCATGGAAGAGATGAAGAAATTGTCGTGAGTTTCTTTCTTTGTGTTCTCTGGCTTAATCAGTCAAAATTTAGAGATAGCAATGCTGCACTGAACTATGGTTAATGAAAGCATTTGAATCATGCCTGTGAGAAAAGCTCTAAATTCACCCTGAGAGAAGAAATGGTACCCTGTTTCTAGACGGATTTTTTTATTTACTGGTATTACATACATGGTATTGTGTTTGGCATAACTACTAAAAATAAAACATTGCACATTGCACATATTTTCAAGGAGCATATGTCTATTTTTTATGCAGTGAAGAAAAAGATAATATAATGCATTCTCTTTCATCTTCTCATAGACCAGAAACTTGGGCTACGACAACCAGCTTAGGCTTTCCAGCCCTGTTGCATTTGTAGCTCAGGGTAGCACAGAAATAAAAGGCAGAGATAAATTTCTTTTCTAGGCACTTTTGACAGTGGCACAGAATAAGACTAATCTCTAACATGCAAAATTTAGGCATTTAAAACTGGTATCAACACTTTGATGGGCCCACTTCGAAAACAAGCACAATAGGTGCAATTTCATCTATGTAGTATCTAAGCAAACCCATCTGCTGCTGAGGCACACAGCTGTTACTTTTACTGAAGTAGTAGTTCTTGTCAGTTATTTTGAAGAGAGGGCTTAGAATGCATTTTACTCTTCAGTTTATTCTGATCATAGCAAAAGTTTAGCCCTTTCACCTGAATTTTCACAACAGTTTGCACATATTTTCATATGCTTCAACACTATTCCAGAGGAGAGAAAGAACAAGAACAAGCAACTTACCATTCCCAAGACAAAATGAAGACCCAGGTTCTCAAGGCCATCATAACATTTTCTACTGAGATTTACCATGGCTTTTCCATTGGTTAAGGAGATAGTACATAATATAAAGGTCAAGACATCTTCTCCCCACATGAGGAGGCTGGACTGAAAAAACACTGGCAACAAAGCAAAAGAAAATTAATCAGCTAAATTAACAGATGTGATGTATAAAATCCTTTACATTTATTAGCTTACGATGTGAAGATAAGCATGTTATCAGGATTCCTTTTTCAAAAGCTAAACACTGCTGGGTAAAAGTAGCAAAATGTTTAGTGTTTAAATAAGGAATCTGGGCATTTCACTGTCCGCTCCACATGAATATTCTACCATGAGGGCTGCAGTTGTTTCAGATTTCCTGATTTCCTACTTACACCAAGTGGAACTGATGCCAGACAGCAGGTCTGCTTGTACAGCTGAGCTATGTTTACAGCCCTTCTCACTTTTATGGACCCAGAGAACTGACTGACTAGCATGCTTCATCCACTTGAAACACAATCAGGGCACAGCGTGGAGAGGAAAACTGTTGCTGAAGTCAGAAATTATTAAATTTTCGTCAGTTTGTTTCCATAAAGCAAATAGTGCTCCCAGTGTCCCCAGTGCTTTCAATGTCAGCTCTTCAAAACTTCCATTCAGTTCATCATGCTTATTATGCACAAGGTCATGAGTGTTACTGAGCATTACTGAGTGCAATGTTTATAGCTAGGTAGCTAAAGTTAATGCAATGTCTTCAATAAACTGCTGAATTTCTGCAACTCATATTAGCATAATGATTACAGGAGATAAATAACGGAAAAATAATGTTATCTTTAATCATATGCCTACTTTTAAAGAAAGACTTGTAGTATAGGAAAAAGCTTATCAAATGTGAATAAACTGTCAGGACCTTCAACATGAGTCCTGAGGAATGTTTCAGGCATCATGAGTTTAAGTCTGATCCCTTTGATTTTTCTTCTTATTTTAAGAAGTAAACACCAATGGTCATTAGCTTTTCATAAAGCAATAAAGAAAACAAAGGTCATACTTCTTTTTTTTCAAAATAAGAATAATATTGATATCTTTTGAATTGTAATGTCCTTACTTTTAACAGACTACCCCTAGATTGAAATTTTTCATGAAAAATAGGAGCTTCTAAAACCAGCAATTATATCAAAAGATATTATAAAAATTCTGCTACTTATTACATCCCAGTTTGAACACAGTACACCAACAGAGTTGTTCTGTAATGTAATATGTTCTTCACTGAAGTTCCATTGAAATCTCAGAACTTGTACTGTGGAAGCTGTAGGAAAATCATAACTGTCATATCCAGTATGAGAAGGACATATCCCAAACCAGAACTCTGGTAGCTTACAGACAGAATGGTAGCAAGAACTCTCACAGGGCTGGATGCAACTCATGAGCAGCTTGTACTAATCCTACCTATGTCTTTCCTGGATCTATACTATCACCAGTGGTTAGGTAATTTAACCAGTCTAGTCTGCTTGGTTTCAAAATGCCTTACCAATGTCTCCCCTTTCCCATGGCACAGGAGATGTCTGAGTAAATGCTAGTAAGAATCGCACTCTTTTGCCATTGTTGGTACCAGCCACCTTAGTGGGCTTTGACTCTGAGGTCACTACATGCAGCATTTGAATGTCACAAAGTCTGGGATACAGGATTTCAGCAGCTGAACTGTGCATAGCTCCACAGAAAAGCGTAGCATATAATTTCCCTTTAAAGTATGACAGGAAATTGTATAGGCAGAACATAGATTATCTGAAAGCGGTGCTTGACAGAAAGTTCCAAATGCAGCCTTCAGTCATGACAGATGTCCATGACTGGGATTCACGGGGATTCATTGCATATCTCAGCAATGGGAAAAATACATTTACACAGACTGCATATGATGAGAAACCAAGAAGTAAATAAAGCAGCATTTACTTTTGGTCTGTAGCTGAACTAAGATATTTGGTATAGTCCATCCTAACGATTATTGCTGCATGATAATCATGCTTTCCAGAGGCAAGAGAGGATGGCAAATACGCTTCTGGGTTGTACTGTCAAGGTATTCGAGGTAAAAGTTTTGATTTGGAGGATGCATGAGGGCTAGGTGGGCAGCAGAACATGACCAAGGGAAGATTTGCAGAACCTCCTGCCAGGAAGAGACGTTATCCAACATCAGTAAGGGTCAAAAATATTGCAGAGTAGAGATAGTGCATGCTAGGCTTAAATACAGACCTTTAGAATATGTATAGAGGTACTTATTCTGAATTGCCATGTGGAAAATCATCGGTTGAAGATGATTTTTGTAGGAAAATATGTTCAGAGGGAACTGAAAATATGGTTTCTCATCTAGCCTGTCCATTTCCACATGTCATTGGATGGTATCAGACACATTCTTTCCATGGCAGCAGCACCATGTAATACTGGTCCTACTAAAGGTGTATGGACGGAAATTCACACAGTACAGTGTATTTTGCAGGTTACTGCTGTCTTGTAACTGTGCTAAGGAAAGTACTGCATGGGCATTAAAGAAAATAACATGGTGTGCACTCATTATATGCTAATATGTGTGTATATTTTCAGCCAACAGACCTTAGCAGGGCACAAATGTCAACGACCTAAGTTCATAAGTTACTTTCAAAAGAGGTAAGGTTTCAGAAAAAAGCCTCCAAGAACTAAATTAATAAGGATTTAGAAATAATCGAAGGCATTTCTGAAAATCACCAAGTTTAGCTCTTGTATTTGTTTCATCAATAAGTTTGTGCTAGTGTTTAAAACTGGTTTTATTCATATAAGCTAAGAAAGCATTCATAAGGTCCTATCATTTCACTGTGCCATATCTGTATTTTGTAAAACTTATTGCATACTATTGCTTCTTATTTTCATCTTCTAAAACAGATCAACACAAAACAAGAAGTAGAAAGATAGGTCAGTGCTTTGCCAGGCAAAGTTTTGTGTTCTCTGTTAGATTCATTTATTTAGGACCATTCATTTAGTTTAGATTCAGGATTTATTGGATAAAATTTTCATTTCCATTCACCAGGGGATCAGACCTCTCTTTCAATAGCTCCTCCTGGTTCTACAAAATGATTGGCAAACCATTAAGCTAGCATCCAAGACATCTGCTGAAGATAGGGCACTAATTAAAACACAGAGAATCATTTCTAAATATCACATGCTGTTGCCATGTTGAAGAAATAAGAGAATTACACAGAATCACAGAATCAGTTAGGTTGAAAAAAACCTCTGAGATCATCCAGTCTAACCTACAACCCAACACCACCCTGTCAACCAGGCCATGGCACTAAATGCCACATCCAGTCTTAAACCTCCAGGGATAGTGACTCCACCACCTCCCTGGGCAGGCCATTCCAATGCCCAATCACTCTTCCTGTGACGAAATTCTTCCTAAAGTCCAACCTACATCTCTCCTGGTGCAATTAAGACTGTGTCCTCTTGTCCTAAATAAATCTAAAATAAGAATTACTTTAAACTTGTGAAATGTGTCTATCTGTACTATAGCCACAAATAATTATTTAGAAAGCCATGTGCAAAGTAGCTTACTAAAAAGAGAACATTAATCAAATGGAAATCTTTAATAACAACAAAATGGTTCAGTCCAAACACTTGTAATTCTTATCCTTGAATAGAAGAAAATTATTTGTTAAACAGGCCTTTAGATGCTTTAAGGCCAGGGCATCATTATCATCTCTGCATTGCAGATAAAAGACTGAAAAAATGTGTTATAAGATTCATTTTTTAAACCAGAGTTTGGGTACAATGCTTGCAAGGTACTTAGGATAACATCACAATAGAAACAGTGTTCACTTCTATTTATTCCTTTAGAAAAACAGTGGAACTTTAAAAAATGGGTTTTATGATAGCAGGAAAAAAAAAAAAAAAACAAAAAGGCTGAAAGAATACTTCTTCTCCATTCCAAACTTTGATGTATATTTTGATTACTGCTTGATTATGGCATCTGCTTGGCCTGCTGAATCCTTACTTTAGGCTTACCACAAGGTAGCACTTCAGTGAATAACTGTCTTAAGTGAAAAGGTAAACATTCTTTCAAGACTATTTTTAAAGCATTTACAGTAACAGGCTACTGAATACTAACCTTGATTTACTGCATTCTGTTCCCTAGAATGAAATTATAAACCGTTCAGACTGTTCCCACTTTTCAATTAACGTTTATGGGTTTCCTTATTTGCAAATAGAAGTCTGTCAGGGAATGGATCTATCAGAAGACCGTTAGTTCATGAGCCGAATTTTGAAGGAACTGCTTATATCAGACAGTCTTCACATTCTCATCTGGTGGAGATACTCCACGAGGCCCAAGTCCATGACTTTGCACATTGTTGTCAATGCTACCTGTCTACATGATCTTCGGTGTGCTATTTTTACAGATCCATTGGCTATGTAAAGCTTGATTTTCAGAAAGGCTGAAAATTTACTACATAAACAAAAATCAAGTGTTATCTAAATTAATGAATAATATTGAAAGATAGTGCTCTAACACTGTATTACACCTTACATAGTGGCTTGTACCTATTTGAAACTGAGGTAATGAAACCTAACGCTTGACTGGGACAGTACTTTGCACCCCACCCAGAACTGATGGAAAGCCATGAAAGTGCTGTAACTAGTTTCACTGAGCTTATGGCCAAATGCTTTGAGCACATTATTTATAGCGGAACTACCAAAATTATTCACGGGATGTTTATTTAGCACATAATTCTATGCTGCTTTGGTGATCATTTTCTGTGGTGTTTCTAGGTGGGTTTTTCACAGGGTTTTGAATTTTTTTTGTGGGCTGGGGGATGGTAATTGCCAAGCAATTGTCTATCTTGCAAGCTTCTCAGTGTGCACTGACTTCACAAGGCATAATAGATTTAGATCACAGCCATTAACACTAGAAACATTTGGTTTTGACTCTGAAACAAGAACTGCTTCTGAATATGAGGGATTTAAAATTCAAGACATACAATTCACATATATTTGTCTAAAGGCTGCTTGACTGTTTTACTACCAAAAAAAAAGTGACATCTTGAAAAGGCAAATCAACTGCATATTCCTTTGGGAAAAAAACAAAACCAAACTGTGCAAATGTCTCCAATCTCCTCCTCTGTTCTCATAAAATATGAGGTGGCTGAGAATGAGTCAAGGGGAATTTAAGATCTGAGTTCTCTTTTTCACTGTACATATGTCTATTTAATCCAATTTTTTTTCATTAGGATTCATAGCAAAAGAGATTCCTTTGCCTTTAGAAGCAGAAAAAAAGTCAGATGTGAAGCTAGGTAAAGACAACTAACAATCCCAGTGCAGGTGCATCTAATGGGGAACATTGCCAAAATCTTGAGAACTCCAACATTTGGTTTTACAGGAGTGAGGGCCTAACCCATGCAAACTGATCATGATGGTGATCCCTTCCTCAGAGATGAGGGCCCACTGGCTCCTGGACATGACACTGGCCTGTGACAGACACTGCAATAGCATGCTTCTTGTATTTCATTGCTCTTCGCAGAGTATTTTCAATAAAGAGAAGCAGAAAAGCAGATGGGAAATTTTCCCTGTTCATTTTACTCAGTCCATCTTGTTCACTAAATACAACAGGAAAATAAATATACTCACTTTCTCTTTGTTTCCTCCTTTTAGTCTTATTCCCTATCCCCAAATTTGCCAACAAGACTTTCCTGTGTGTTGTTAGTGGTTGAGGAGAACAACCATCTTACCTAAATTAAACTGTGTCCTGAAGTCTGAGGTTCATAAGACAGCAGACTTTTGGTAAAAACTAGTTAATACTCGTTTGTCAGCTGTTCCCTTTACCTTCCTCTCAAGGATTTTCAGTGGCTCCTGTGAGAAACAAGGCCTTGGACTATAAACACCTTGGCCTGACAAGGATTTCTGTATCAAATACAGTTAAAATGGGTAGTAGTATAGTAATTCTGGACTCCCCAAGGTCTCCCATATTATAACATCCTAGATCCCTCTAAGCAAGAAAAGGGAGATCCTTTCACCTCACTTTATTTTTAAGAGGTTGCAGTGAAAATTAGTAACCAAGCAAAATATAGTGGATTTTTAAATATATATATATATATATTTATATATATTCACACACAAAAAACCTGTGGTGCTATCTTGCCTTTATATTGCTGGAGAGGCAACATTCAAGTAGTTATTTTTCTTATTTTAGCATTTATACACCAGAGTCTTAGTGCAGGGCTGAATCCAATTAGCATAAATGCAACTATGTGAAGATCAAAACCCATGAAGACGTTTTGAAGATTAAAAAGGCTGGAAAAATGGCTTAATTAAATACAACCACAATGTGCCGTTAGTTTGAAGAGAAATATAAACAAACTGCAGGCTTCTAGGTATATAATTCCATTTTAGGAAACCTAAGACGGTGAAGTCTCATTTGCTCTAAAGGGACTAGCACAGGGACATAAGGCACTTTCTGGCATAGAATTACTCACTTTATTCAGACTATCTATAGTTTGTTTTTAGATTATGTATTTTGTGCCATTAACTTCAAATATGCTGATTCTCCATATCTATCTTACAGTATTAATACAATATTCATAAAAAGATTGGCCAGTAAAATAAAACTAGAGTAGAAAAAAAGATAAGTAATCCGTTGAGATAATTTTCTCTTCTGCTCTGCATATTTATGCATTGTTTGCTTAAAATGAAATTTCACTCAACTAACCACCCACCTAGTTTTCTACTGCAATTATATTTTATTTCTCTTTGAAAGAGTGGGGGGTTAATTATCAGCCATTAGTAAATTTCTGCATCTTCAACAGAGTCTTTGGCAGGTTAGGAGAGACTTTTCTTCCACTGTGAAGTTACTGCATCACATTAGTTTAAAACCTGGTGTCTGCATCTTTGTTCATATTTTTACCCCGGCTTTAGTTCTGTTTAGATGTATGGGATGGCATGGAGAAAACACAGAGCCTGCATGGAGTGAGGGTGGGAGACCGGGAGAAGCACGGGAGCACTCCTCAGATTACAGTGTCAAACACAGCAAAGCAAGCTCGTGGGTGTCTGGAGCTACAGACCTGAGAACACCAAGGCATGGGACATGTTCTCCAAACAGCTCTTTGGATGTCTGTTGCCAGGGGATGGTTATGGACAGCTGGGGCTTCTCCAGCACAGGCAGAGCACCTCTGCACAGAGAAGAGAGCAAGCTGGAGGTCTCAGTATTCAAGGACAGAGCCTTCAAAGTCTGAACGGACAGAGCCTTCAAAGTCTGAACAGACAGAGAGCTCTGCACTCGATACTAAGCCCCTTAAGATTTGAGCTCCTCAAGATTTGAATCAAACTTTGCAATTTTTTTTGTTGGTGGTGTTAATCTGTAGCTACAGGTAGAGAGTTATGATTAGCAATTGCATTGTGAACATTGTGTGCTTGGATAATCTTTTGTTTTAGGGGAAAGTGAAGACAATGCCAAGACGAATGGGTTGTCTGGGCAAGAGCCACCAGGAGTGAAGGCAGCAGAACTGACCATTAGCTGGGGTTAAGGTAATTCTTACAGTGGGTGATTGCCACCACTGACTGATTGACCACCTACTTAAAATGGACCCCAAGCTCAAACGGAGACACGAATTGCACATGTGGATTAATTAGCATGAGAACTGAGAAATATAACTAGCAAATAGGGGTTTGAATAGTAATTAATGGAAAAGTTATGTAATTTGTAATCAATGAATGCTGATGCCTTTGTTTAAGAAAATGTATAAATAATGTAAACTTCTGATGATTGGTGAGCCAGCCTTTTTGTGGGTTACCATCTAGCTCCCTACTTTGTGCAAACTGGAATAAAAATTGAAACACCTCTCCTCAGTGTGTGAATTGGTGTTGTGCACCAGGTAATGAGCCTGTGTTCAGGACAACACACTCAAGTACCATTAGCAGTGTCAAGAGAGGGTGGTGGCATTTGTTTCACACGATCTCACTCTCTGGGACACTGCAGCGCAGTATTTTCAGTTTTCTGCAGGCAAGCACTTCCCTTAAACAGTAATTTTGAAAACCAGTATGTTCAAAATGAAAGCCTCAGTGTTCATTTTATGCCCACTGCTGCTGAAGTAACATCACAAATGCCAAGCTGACCTAGAGAGGCACACATCCTGTTCCACCTCACTATTACTCTGCTCCTTGTCAGCCTCCTTCATGGTGGTTGAACCACGAGCAAGACGTAATAGTAAAGACAAGAAACAAAGGAAAAGGGAAGAGAAAGGAATCAAAAATGGAAAAAAAAAAAGAATGCTAGAAAAAAGAACTATCTTTTTTTAAAGCCAGTATATTATTAATGTTTCAAAGAATTTTTAGTGAAAGACAAAAATCTTGAAGCTATTTAATATTCCAAATCAGTTACAGACTCATATTTTCACATGCATCTGTATAAACAGTATACACATTTAGTCATGAGCTCTCACAAAGACATTTAAATATGGTTTAATTGTCCCTTTTTTCTCCTTTTTATTTCATTTTAACTACTGAAATCATCTTCTTTAATTGCATGCCAAAGCCTGAGAGTGTTTAGTGGCACTTGAAAACATTGACCAAATAAGCAAACCAATTAGATTAATTGGCACCAGAGGTACTGTGTGCTTTTGGATAATAAACAGATGGAAAAAAACCCCCAACATTTACTAGTTTTAAAACTCTGTTTGCAAAGTTTTGTTTGTTTTAAGGATTATGTCTATGTATCCTGCTACTCTTGATTTTCACAGAAGAGGAATGGGATGTACACATCCTGTCACAATGTGGGTCCACAAAATATCTTCCAGACTGAAAAATACAGATGCAAAAAATACTTATTACTTCCCATTTGCAGTCACAAAACAATTCAGAAAACATACTGTGCATGCCTCTGAAGAAGGGAGGGCAGAGGAGAGGATCACAAAATAACCCCTCAAGTAATTAGTAGATTATTTCTATTTATATTTCAGCAGTGCCATAAACAGATAAATGCTAAGGCTTACACACAGGTTCTAACTTTTCTACTCTACTCTTGAAAAAGTTCTCTACTTTTTCAATCCTTTTTTTCTTTAGTCCTCCCCTTTCCATACCATAGGAAGATCAGCAGGAATTTCTTTCTGGGATTGGCACCATATAATCTTTAAAGTTACCCAACATTTTAAGCACCGCATGTCTTTTAAATTCCTATATTTCTCCTTATGAGTTTGGACTCTGCATTTTATGCAATAGTCACAGCAGATAGCTGCAAATTCTCTGAAGACTTGTGTATTGCAATAAGTGACTGGGTATCATGGGTTGAAACAGCTAGCCCAACAGCTATTGCAGAGTTGGTGGCATACTGGAGAAGTTATACAGCTCTTTTGAGCACACCTAATACCTCTGAACTGTATTTAACTGAGAAGCAATGAAAGAAACGACTGAGTGACTGTAAATATTCCTTTTTCTTATTTAAATTTATTAATAATAAAAAGAGCCTCAGAAATCCCCTGTGAGATAAAGGAACGCTCCTGTGTTACCATACTAAATCTAGAGCTGAAAAACCAAGAGTCAGATGACAAGCAGAGGGAAGCTGACTGTATAAGCAGCATTAGGTTCCAACAATCATTCCCTCATGGTGCTGCTGTGCATAAATCTGTGTCTCCATCAAAACTTGTAGTGAGCTGGGAATGTACTGTCCGCTCAGCAGAACTGGTAACTTGGTGCAAAGCAGTTAACAAAGATAGAGTAGTTGCAGTCCTAGGGTTTCAAAATCCTTATAAAAATGTAACCCAAATTGACTACATAAATGGTCCATGACTTTGGTTCCATATGCCACCATAACAGACAGGGTCAAAAATTTCACTAACCTTCCCGTGACAGCTGCTTCTTGCTGTAGCACAGGCCTGAGCACCATGTTTGTAGTCACTGGAAGATGAGATCACTGAGCACGGACCCTGCACACTTCAAAATCCAGTCAGATCTCCTACTTTGATGAGGACTCGCTATGAAGTATGAGAACAGTCTATGGCCCATGTACAAAGAAAGGGGATTATTTTGATCACGTGAGATATGCCTCCCCAGATGGGTAACAAGAGAAGACGTCAGGAAAGATGAACTGATTTTCTCCATGGTTAGATGGCTAACTATCCCCAGCTTTCAATCTCAGGCATGGAAACGTTTACTTTGCAGACCTGTTCAGTGAATGCACTTTTGCATTCACACTTCTAGCCCAAGATGTGATGGTATATGATGGTATGGCATTGTCTGGAATCAGACCTGGGATGTCCAGCCAGTGAACAATGGGCTAATGGAGACTCACTGAAAGAGTATTTGATTCTGTTTCAATCATTTGATCTATTTGTTTTCAAAAGCACAGCACACAGATTGAATAGGTTGGTGTTGCTAACTTTCCCTGGGACAATAGTCCTTTTGAAATTGGTGCATTGCTTACAACAAATTCAGTGCAATTGCTCCTGGACATCTCAATTTTTCTTATTTTGTTTTGGTTTTTATTATTTAGATGGTAAATTTCTCCATGGTGTTCAGACACCGATGGAGTGCTGTGTCTACTCACAGTGCTGTGCAAGCAATAATTCAATCTCCAAGGTATTGTTAAAGTGATTTACAGTGAGTGACAATAAGTGACTCAATAACTGTTTCAGTTAAGGCTGTAGGGTATACAGTAAACCTCTTGCCTGCAAAACCTGTTTCAGCTACTGTGGCTCTCTGCAGATCTGTAAAAATTCATGTGTTTAGTTACCTAAATTTGGAGACAGCGAATTCACCTGAGAGTTTCAGATGATGTAAAGAGACCACATTATTAACAATTAATTTAACCATTAATAACCATTAATTTTTTATTAAAATATTTGCTTATATGCCATCAACTTTTAATGCTTTCAGCAATAATAAGAAAATAAAGCCCCAAATCCTCAATAGGATAGTGAAAGAAAAGTTTATAAAAAACACCAAAGCCAAACACCCCAAACCTTTAGGCAAAACCAGCAGACAAACCACTCAATACTTTCAGGTGCACTACCTTTCAGACTAGTTTTGCAAATCTCAGGTGCAGGCTGCACAGAAATTGTAGCACATTGAATGAGTTCTCTGTATATACTCCTCCTGTGATACAGAAAGAATAAATATTGACATACTCTAGCTGAATTCTTTCCTCTTGATTTTAAAGGTTTATCAAACCTCTCTGGGGAAGGCTGAGGAGTTATATATCCAAAGTATAGAGACCTATTTCTTGAGGTCAGAGCTCATGATCCAACATTGTTACAGACTCAGGCAACTCATACCCAGTAGGAGGCACCTGGGTGTTTTTCTATAGTCCCAGTACTATGGTATGCGATTTGGGCAATTGATATCCATGACAATGACACATAAATAAAATACTTATGCATGTGGAGAACAAAACGGGGTAAAAGCCTCAGTGACTGGGGGATCCTTTTGAAGAGTAACGTTAATGTCACTTGTATACGGTGGAAAATTTTACCATGTTGTTTTGGCGAAAATTTTCAAATGGTTGTCATTCCTGTTCACTTCCAGAAATGACAGAAGTGAGGTATAAAATCCATAGCGCTAGTCTTTCATCTCAGAAAAGAGAGTGCAAGCTCAGACTTTAAATGCTTTTGATGCTTTAAAGCAAATACTCAATACAAGGTATGTTAAACTTGTTAAAAAGAAATGGCTTCTCTATCATGTTTCAGCATTTGGGGTTGAAATACAAGGCAGAACAGTCTGAGTGCTGTTTTTTGTTTCTGTTGCTTTGATAAGGTAAAGACAAAAAGAAAAAAACCCCAAAACTACCACAGATAAACTGAAGGATTACCAATAGACATTAAGTAGGACATAATGAATCAGTAGCTCTGCTGAGAGTTTAACAAAGGCACCATTGTTCTGCCACACAACAGGGGTGAAAGGTTAATCAGAGGCAAGAGCATACTAAAATTTGGGGACAGGAAAAGATATTAAACCTTCTGAAAATATCAAAAGCTCACTTTTGAACTTTTTCACCCTGCTCCTTTGGTATCTTCACCTCCCCTGGAACAAATCAAGATATCCTGATCTCATTAAATGACTGTTTAACTTACTTTTCTCAGAAATGTATTCCATACAGCCTCCATTCTCCAACTGAGGAAAACCTGTCATTTTTCTATATTGACTCAATTTCCTAGGGTACAGGCTGATTTTGTGTTTCAGCTTTTGAACACCAGAAAAACTTTTGGTAGTGTCACATTTAGAGTCACTGTACTGGGATTTTGAAAGACTCCATAAAACCATGTCTGATATTCTGCCACTTAAGAAGTACTCTCTGAAGATTAGCCCCACAAAACATCATTGTACTGGTTTGCATTGCTCTTGCTCCTTCCCTCTAGCAAATTAACATACCTTCATCCCCATCAGTCCTTTGAATTTTTTTTTCTAAGTCAATTCTAACAATATTGTTAATGTCTCATGCTCTCTCACCTCAAGTTGCATGTATGTCAACACCCTGCATTCCTGCCTCTCTCTAGCCCAGTCTCCACCCCTAATAATTTCTTATGGTATTCCCATTGAAAGCAATTAGCAGCACCAAAGCTCATTCCCTCCCTCCTGTTAGCAGACACATTACCTTTCCTCTCGGCCTGTTTGCCTGCAGGCAGGACAGTTGCAAAGACAAGTGTTCTCTGTTCTTGTCACAGGTCCTTGGTGAGAGCACTCCATGTGCCTCCTTTCCCTCCAGGAGACAAAGCTAGTAACTTCCAGAGGGCATTATTAGTCAGCTTTCAGCTTTGGTGCTATAACTGTTCTTACCTTCAAAGAAAGAGTCTTCCACCTCTTTTTCTTGTACATACCCCTTTACGCTGCACCAACACTGCAAATGGGTACCTTCCCATTTATCTATTCTCTCTGATCAGCCTCATATTTGAACAGCATGGGGTAAGTGTTTCACCAGTTTTCTAATGCCCCCTGTCTTGAATTCTTCCAGATTAGAGGAAATTAGACATTTATAATTCCTTAATTTAGAACACATTTCACTGGAGTTTTCAGTCTCAAACAGTCCTTGGTCTGTTTTGAGATACAGTGGCAACTCCATGCCTTCTAAATGGTTTATATTTGTTCTGGCTTCCACTAAATTTTAGAGGACAAATTTGGACAAATCTTTTCAGACATTCTGTGGTCCTTCTGGACCACACTGACCTTCTTCTTCTGAAGACCAGCTATAGGATACATGGAAATAGACTTGAAGCTGCATCAGAGGAAGTCCAGATTGAACAACAGGAAACAGTTCTTCACCCAGAGGGTGGCTGGGCACTGGAAAACTGGTTCCCTGTGGAAGTGGTTGTAGCACCAGCCTGAAAGAGTTCAAGTGGCATCTGGACAGCAACTTAATCATATAGCTTAGTGTTAGGTGGTCCTGCAAGGAGCAGGGAGTTGCACTTGATGGTCCTTATAAGTCTCTTCCAACTGAAGATATTCTGTGATTTGTGACAAAGTACTTTGTTAGGAGGAACAAATGTCACATCAGGAAGAAAGGAGAGAGCGTATCCATACTCTGTACTTTATGCATCTGTATTAAGCAGAGAATACAGTTAAATTAGAAACTTAAGTTGCAGTTAAAAGAAAAAGAAAACCATGCCCTGCAGGTACTGAAAGAAAAGGGGAGTATGCTTCAGTTTGGTATGAAGGTAACCAAAATATATTCCTTAAACAGCACAAACTGGACACTTAGAACGAAGGGAAGATCACTGATTTTAGGGACAGGGAACAAGGGACAATTTTCTGTCACGCAGCATTCTCAGATTAAAACCAAATGTCATTCAGACATGAGTTGTAGTTCAGCAACACACAGTTGGGAGCAACCACATGGAGAAATTCAGCGTATGTTATGGAGATGGTTAACATAAATGATCGCTAATGACAGGTTGGACATGAAAACTCATTCACCAGATCTCCTGGAGCCAAACAGATACTTCCGTTGGGTTTTACGAATCCTACTTATCATATCATCAGCCTGGATTTCTTCAAGTCTTTCTATAGCTGGACTCCCATTTTACATTTTACCTTTTATGGTAAAAGAAGTCTCTAAAGAAAAGATTCTCTCTGTTGGGAAAACTTCCTAGCATGAAAAAAAATATTGTCCAGGAGTTTTTATGCGTCGTAAGTCCTTGACCTTTTGGGGAATGTTCAAAGAAGACCACAGTCCTCTTAACCCTTTATGTTACACAGAATTCGTTGCTAAACAAACCTTACATTTGATTCATCACTTTAAGTTTGCATATCAATGTGTAACTTGGTGTTGTTTCATTAAGAAAAGGGTATTTGTTGCCTAGTTTTCTGGCATCTGTCTCGAGAGAGAATGGGGGGAAGAAACCCTGCTAAAACTCAATGACTGATTTCTCTGTTTATATATCTTCAGATAAAGAATGCATCCCCAGCTCTGCTTCAGACTCTTTGTGCTGCTCTGACAATAGGAAGAGACAGAAAACCCTTGTAACTGGTTACCTGGCACCCCCATTCATGACAAGAAATGCCACAGACTGGATGGCAGATGCTTTTCCTACTCTAAACTGCACAGGAGCCATGGGTCAGACTACAAATGATCGAGCTTTATGGTCTGGTAACTGTCCCACTCACAACTATCCAGATTTTATTTAGTGGCTGTGGATAAGGTTGTGGGATGCCCAGTGGCTTCTTCACCTTGGACTTTGCTGAAAGGGTCTACCAAGCCTTCATGTCTAGGGACAAGGTTCAAGGAAGAGAGGAGGTACTAGGTGTCAATGAGGAGTTCTAACATCTCCAGAGCAATCCTGTCCCCCGTAAGTGCATAGGACCTGAAAGGACACAACAACAGGTGCTAAGGAAGCTGGCTGACACTGTAGCACAGCTACACCCTAACAGCTTGACAGGTCATGACTACAAAAAGGCAAATGTAGTACCTATTCCTTACAAACAGAAAAGAAGGGTGATCTGGTGAACTACAAGCCAGTTATCATCTCAGCTTCTGGGAAATTCATATAGTCAATCCCCTCGGAAATTTCTTCCAGGCATGTGAAGGTGGTGGTTGTGGCAAGTAACAACATCATGCATTTGCCAAGGGTAAAAGTGAGAGCAGTGGACGTCATTTACCACAACCTTAGTAACCAACCAATTCTGCCATGGTATTTCCAGATTTAGGTTCAGGTGCTGAGGTCTGGGTGGGGAGACAGCTACATGGGTAAAAAAAGTGGTTGACTGCTTAGGTGTAAAGGCTGGTGATTAACCTGGAAACTGGTTAGGGGTGGCATTCCCCAAGAGTCTGGATCTCTCCTGTTTTACACCTTTATCAGTGTCTCAAGGGAGAAGATGTCGTGCACCTGCCTCAGCTTTGAATATGACACCAAGCTGGGGTGCCTGTAGTCAAGTACTTGATGGCAGGGCTGTATGACCTAGACAAGTGGGAGGAAGGGGATAATGGTGACCCTGTGAAATTTAACAAGGGCAAATGTTGAGCTCTGCTATGGAAGGCAGAGTGCTGCAGCACTGCAGACTGGGTCTGGAGAGCAGCTCTGGGGGAACAGCCAGGTAGCAAGCTGAACAGGTGCCAGCTGTGTGAGAGCCGTGGATCATCCCCTCTTCTCTCTGCTCAGACTGCGTAAGAAATAATGCTTTAAATACAGGAAAAACATTGACAGACGGGTGAAAGTTGAGGGAAGGCCACCAAGGTGGTGGGGCTGGAGCTCTCTCTGCAGAGAGCTTGTAGGACCAGGGCTGGTTCATCTGGGAGGAGAGATGACTTTGCGGGCACTGACATGAGCGGGTGGAGGAGACATAGTCAGGCTCTTCAGCAGTGCATGGTGGGAGGGTAAGAGGCAGCAGCGCAAGCTGACACATGGGAGGCTCATGCTGAAGATAAGGTGAAGCTTTTTCCTATGAGGACAGCCCTGCAGTGGAGCCAAGGCACAGAGAGGCTGGGTTGCTTGCTGGTCTAGACTCTCCAGCTGAGCTTGCTCTGGGCAGAAACTGGAACTGGAGAGCTTTCCAGGTCCCTTCCTACTGTAAATATTCCATTATTTTGCTTTTCTGCAAACCTACGCACTCTACCTCATGCACCTACCCTCTTTTTCTCCACTTAGACCAAATAGAGACTTGGATTAGAAAGAAATTAAAACCATCAGGCTGTGGCAAAACAAAAGCATTCAGGAGCTTTCCAGAAACATTAGGAAACCTTTACTACTTCAATCCTATTAACTAAAATAGGTTCTTACTAAATTCTAGAATGTGCAATCAGTTCCTTCTGCTTCCTAAACTTCCCTCACAGCAGTCACAGGTTCACTCTTTAACCAAAGCTACCACAACACAAATATCAAAACCATTAGTAGTTCAAGATAACACAGTAACCATTGTAGTTGGATAGTCAGGTTTTATATCTGCTCTCCTCCTAAGAAGTAACAATTTGAAGTTTACCGTGGTGTTGGAGAGACTCACTGCCCAGTCAGCCATGGTGACACAGCAGCATTCTGGGTTTTACCCTAAGTTTCTTCTATTCTACGTGCACTACAAGTTTAGTAGGAATTCTGAAGGCCACCTTGTGATTCCACCATTGAGATCTTGATCCTGCAAACAAGCACCTCCCTGACAGCCATGTACATCTTACAAAGAAGACTGTAAACCACATGTATTTGTTGTCACAAGTTTGGGAGAAAACACAGCATGATCAACTCTTTTAATATATATTTCAAAATCGATCACTATACCACAATGACAGAGGCACATGAATCCAGTCAAGCATGCTGCTGAGGTGGGACTGTTCAACCTAGAGAAGGGTGATCTCATGTGAAGAAGACACATCAATACATATGGAAGGTCAGGAGGTGACTAGAGATGGCCAACAGGATTTTAGGAAGGGCAGATCAACACTAAGTTAATGGCCTCCTACAGTGGAGAAGGGAAGAGTTAAGGATGCCATTCACCTACACTTCTGTAAGGCCTTTGATAAGAAGCCCTCCATAGCATTCTTTCTACTAATTTGGGAAGATGTGGGTTTGATGAATGAACGGCTAGCGGCCAAAGAATTGGCTGCAGGGCCACATCTAAAGAGTTGTAGTCCTCAATGTGCCAGTAACAAATTGCTACTGCCACAAACCTCGAGGGTCTGGACCATGACAAATAGTATTTAATATCTACATCAAGTAGTGCACCCTCAGCAGTTTCCAGGTGACAGCAATATGAACAGTGCAGTAAATGCTTTGGGGACACCTAGAGGGACTGTGAGAGAGTTGAGAGGTGGGCCTGGGCAAACCTCATGAAGTTCAACAAGGCCAAATACAAGGTTCTGCACCCGGGTCAGGGCAGTGCCAAGTACAAGTACAGGCTGGGCAGAGAATGGCATGAGAGGAGAAAGGCTTGGAGATACTGAAAGGCAAAGAGCCGGATGTGCCTCGGCAATGTGTGGCTGCAGCCAGAAACCCAACCACATCCTGGGCTGCATCCAAAGCAGCGTGGGCAGCAGGGCCAGGGAGGGGATTCTGCCCCTCTGCTCTGCTCTGGTGAGACCCCACCTGGAACACTGCATCCAGCTCTGGGGTCCCCAGCACAGGACAGGTCCAGAGAGGGCCATGAAAATGGTCAGAGGTCTGAAGCACATCTCCTATGAAGACAGGCTGAGAGAGTTGAGGTTGTTCAGCCTGGAGAAGAGAAGGCTTTGGGGAGACCTCATTGCAGCCTTCCCATAACTAAAGGGAGCTTATCTGAAAGACATAAAAGATATCTTACCAGGGCCCATAGTGCATTACAAAGGGCAATGGTTTTGAACTGAAAAAGGGTAGGATTAGATATTAGGAAGAAATTCTTGACTCTAAGGGATAGTGAGGCAGCAGAAGAGATTGCCCAGAGAAGTTGTGGATGCCCTGTTCCTGGAGATACGCAAGGCCAGGTTGGATGGAGCTCTGAGAAATCTGGTGTAGTGGAAGGTGTCCCTGGCCACCTCCCTGGCAGGGAGGTTGGAACTAGGTAATATTTAGCAGTCCCTTCCAACAGAAACCAGTCTACGATTCTATAATGTAGTAAGTACATTATTAAATATATAAGAAGAAAAATCATCAGTAGTATAAAATCCAGCCAACCAAGTGCATTTGGGCTTATATAAGGCAGTATACCAAAACTGTTGAAAAGGCTCCTTTAAAATGACTTCCATTTCCTGTGAACAGAGGGAGATCTTTACCAGCTTTGGTCCTTGGCTAGAAACTACTTATCCAGGAAGACGAAAAGCCTGCTCTTAAAGAAACAGTGACATAAGGCTTGTAAGAGTGTGCCTAGATGCTCAAAGGTACATTTAGTTTACTTGAACACTAAGTTCCTGACAAAGGGCCAACACAAAGAGGTTCCCAAAAAATCTGACAAAAGCTCAGTGGGATTTTCAAGGAGAAACCATGGAGTTGGACCAGATGCTCTGTCAAGGTCCCTTCTAACCTCAAAAATTTTGTGAAGTAGAGTCAATCTTGCTTTCCTTGCTTTAACTCCTTTTGAAGAAGAAACTGTAAATCCAGTGTTGATTTAGGCCACCAAAGGTTCGGCAGATGTTTAATACATCACATTGTCATGGGAAGAGCTTGAGCCTTGGTGTTTTGTTAGAGTCACTATCTTTAGAATGTAAATCAGGAATAAAAGAAGACATTGCATTGATGGAGGGAGAACAACTCTCTCTTTCCCCTTCCTCCCCCTGCAAATATTAATCTGTAACCACAAAAGAGTAAAGAATAAAGACAATTCATCTGAGCAACCAGCAACATGGTTAATTGTAAACATAATTCAACTTAAACTAAGGCACTGCAGAATTCTATTCCATACTTGCAAGACAGTAGCAAGTGCCTATTGCAACAACCTATCCTCATACCTGTGACAATGCAAAGAGAAAGCGGTGTTTAGCTCAGAAAAATCCCAGCTGATACTCCATTATGTTTTTACATAGGTAGTGAGCAGATATCCAAGGGACCTTAAGTAAGAGATAGTGAAAAACTAATGGAGTACCTTAATCACCTCACACACAGGCTGAGATTCATGCATTTCTACAGTAACCATAAAAATAGCATTTCTAGGCTGCCCTGCGTGCAGTGGTCCAAAAGACCATCAAGCCACATCTTGATCTTAGACATGTCCGCTTTCACAGAAGCTTATTCTTAATTCATCTACTTAATTACTATACACTGTGATAACAAAACCTGACACTGATGAAAGCAGTATTATCTTCTTATGTGCAAGACAATTTTTGAGAGAAAACATTTCAGAGACTCATACTTGTTGGACAGAAGTAGGGGGGGAAAAAAAAGTAAAGGAGTCACTACCTTTTCACTTTTGTCTTATGCCCTTTTTTGTCTTATGCCCTTCCCAGAGAAACAGCCACATCACAATAACCCCACCCCAGCCCTAACCAGGTGCCTAGCAAACGTGGAACTTACAGTTGGGAACTAACAGTGTTGCAAAAAAAGAATTAAAATGTTCAGCTGAATAAGCGAAGTGAAAACATAGCTGCTCATAAAAGTTGAAAGAAAACTGCTTCATCTTGGATAGCCTGGGTGGTACTGGCTGAGCATATCATGAATGTTTCCTCTGCACCACTCAAAAACTAAGCCCTCCTGCGGCACTTTGCACCATTTTCTAGACCACCCACTCAGATGAGGATACACAAACCACATGTGCTAGGAATGTCTGCCCTGCACTGAAAGCAGTATCAGCATTATGACCTTATTCCTTGCACAGCCAGAATTTTAATACAAACTTGCTTGTATTTTCAATTCCTTTGATTCTTTAATGGTTTGTATGTAGTCACTGGCTATTACATGCTCGACGATTTGAAAGAGGAATATAATTGTAGGAAAACCCCAGCATTACCAGAGTAGAAATATTTTTAGCAAATATTTCCTGTCCTTTTCCTCCCTGAAAGAGATAGGCTTTATTTCTAGGTCTTAGTAAAAGGCTGTATCTGACATCTTCACAAACCCACTCTTTCCTAAACAGGACTCAGACCTTGCATTCTGTCTCTCTGTGAACAATGATAAAAGGTAATGATTTATTCCTTGCTGTCATGAGAAGGGTGAAGTTTACTAACAGAAATCTCAGCTTTATAGCATCAGTTCTCTGAAGGAACATAGGAAAATGCATAACCCATTTGATGGAAGATGCAGGAAATGGTTACTTCCAGTCAGAGTTATACTGAATGATAATAAAAATACATCTGCTGCATTCACAGGCCTACATTTGACTTCACTCAAATTTCCAGACTGGAAAAATTAAAAGTAAATGAAAAATACAAGATTATCGCTTTGCAGTACAATCAGTCTGGCTGAGGTGAAAAATAGAATATAAGTCAGATGCAATAGTGAAACAAATGTGAAACAGACATAAGCATCCCAAACAATAAAACAGCTTAAATTTTTTTATGTTGCTGCAGTCTCAATCTCCCTCTGTCTCTACTCAGCAACAACTGCAGCAGATTTTACAGTAGTAAACCAAGGTGGTTGTAGTACTGCATCTCTTTACACCTTTTTTTCTTTCCCCCCACTCCACCCCACACCCCAGGGCCTTGTTCTCACTGTGGTAATACTTCTCTTTCCTGTCTAGTCACAGTGGCATTTCTTGCTGCTCAGTCAAATGCAAGGCCCTTACAGCGAGTGTGCTTTGAGGTTAATTTATCTGTCCAGACACAGAGCCAGCCTTGTAAATGTCATTGGTTTACCAGCATTAGTGTGCTGATTAACTCCCAAGCATGCACAAAAGCACTGCAGATACATGTGTTTTAGGATACATGTGTTTTAGTCCCTGTCATCTGTAAGTAAGGCTTTTATGCCCAGCAGTAAAGCTTTGTACAGTGTACAGAGCAGCTTCCTGGTGTACACTACATTCTACTGTACACTGCTTGACAACTAAGAAAACTATCAAGGCTCATAAAACCACATGCCTCACACTTGCTGAACTTTGGAACACGTCTTATTTCACTGCTTATTTTTGTTAGTTCCTGCTAGCTCCTGCTGTGGCTGAAAACTCGACAAAATTTTCATCATGACGCTTAATTTCTGCAAACCACAGACCAATGAGCAAACACAAAACAGACTCTGTAGACTGAAATAAGAGTTTGCTAAAAGATAGTTTGTCATTGAACTGCAAGTGGTAAAAGATGGAATATGGTGTATATGAAGAAATCAAACATCCTACCATCAGAGTAAGATAATGCATACAAAAACCTCAAATGAACAAGGCAGCTTTCACTTCAGACACTTCTACAGCTTTCCCATCAATTTTGCAAACTAAGGGGCAGGTCTTGAAATCAATGGGTCATTCAAGAGACCCCAAAACACTGGTATAGCTTCTAGGAAAGGAAGATTGTACCAAGTAAGGACCAAGGACTCAAAATAGATTGTGAAAGTACTTTATTTCACTGTGAGAATGGGAAAGAAGAACAATGGGTCAGGCAAAACCCAAGAACTTGTGATTTCCTTCCCAGAGACTAAAAGAAACTTTAATAGAAATATACTGGGCTCTCCAAATGCACTGTACTGTGTGCACTTTGTTTCTGAAATTGAAAGCACAGACTTTTCCAAAAAACACCAAACCAATGAAGAGAGAGAGAAATGATCAACCATTTCTTACAGTCCAAAGGCTGAAGACTGAGCACGCATTTAGTTTTACCTTGGAAGACTCTCTTCACTTCAGTGTACGAGAGGAGGAAAAGAGGGCCCTTCCTCCTTTCTCATTCTTTTTCTTTAGCATGGACTAAGATGGCCTTCAAATTCAGATGATACTGAAATTTTTGTAAAGCCTCTCAGCTGATTGGAATTTGTAAAAAAAAAAAAAATTAAAACTTGTCTACCCAATTGGACATCCACTTTCTGAGGAGGCAAGTTACTAGTGAGAAAACTGTCTTTGCTACTGGATACAACTACTGCTCTAGTAACAGTGACTCATGCTGAGGATTACTTTAGATATTGGAATTTACTGCTAATCTCTGTCTGTCTGGTCCAAATTCTCTCATATAACTGTTTTAAACAGCTTTATGTTAAGTAAAACTCAAAACATTTGTTGCCAAAACAGTTTAACCCATCCCAAAGATCAATGCTCACAGACGTTAAAGACTTCTTAATGGGTCTACCCCTTCTAAAGGGTATCTTCTTGTTCTTCCTTTAAGAGAAATATGAATGTCTGAAATTAGGTGAACATAGATTTATTTTGTTTCCGTATACAAAATTAGATTAAAATAGCTAACTTTAGAATTTAGATCCAAACTTACTCACTCTATATCTATCAGAGTGTTGTGGAAAAGTCAGCACACACATTGACACCAACAGTCTATTTTCTTCTCTCTCTCATTGAATTAGAAAATTTAAGAGTTTAAGGATGATCCACAGTTTGCATGAAATTCAGCACTGATTTGATACAGTAATTGCTGACATCTCCCTTTTATGCCTCTTCACCTAGTTTCTCTTTTCCTCTGCCCCTGTTCTCAGTGTATAATAAAGCTTATCTGGTATTTTAAGGGTAAAATGATTCATTTCACCATTTCTAAAAAAACAGTGCAATAGTCGTACTAGAAGTATCCCCTTCTGAAACTCAATGAGTCTTTACCACAAGACTTAGTTAGAAAAGTCTAAATGGACAAATTTCCATATACATCTGGTATAACTAAAAGACAGGAAAGTTGAACACACATTTGTAGACCAAAGGTTTTTAAGGTCGCTTTTAGATTACCAAACATTTTTATACAAAACAATCAATAAAAATTGTAGTTTATCCCCTTTACATGCACCCCTTTTCCCTTCCCCGTCGTCACCTGCCTTCTGTCAATAGTAAAGTTAACATTACACTCCCACTCCTCCATCCCCTCCCCAATTGCACATTAAGACATGGACTTAAAAGAACAACATAACGCTTCAAGTATGCTTCATGCCAATCATCAATAAGAGTCATAACATTACTGAAAAAGTACACTTATTCTTTGGAAGCCTAAGGAGGACTTCCTGTGGAGTATGATCAAACAACATTTTAAATAAGAAAAAAGCCCCCCAACCCAATACGTATCGTGCCCTTTCAAAAAGAGTAAAGTGTAAAATTTTCTTTGGACTTAAAGAAACAGTATTAAGATTTACCATCTGAATAAGAAATAACCCCAATAGTTTTTCAGTGCTGCACAAACTGTGCACATGAAACAGTAAGTCATAAAGATACTACTGTTCAGCTCTAAACATAGAGACTACATGTGGCATATAAGCATACACATGACATACTGGCCTGTCTAGTAATAAGATACATTTTTTAGTCTGGTAAACTTGAATAAACCATTGCATCCAGAAGTATTTTTAAAATTAGTATTTTCTCTTCTTGTTTAGGAATTTGGATTTTTAATATAAAGGTGATGATTTCATCAAGAAACCATCAGCAATATGAGAGCATGAAGCATTGATGTGAAACTGAGTACACATCCTCTCATTTTAACATGCATAAACAAGGATCCTGATTTTAAGAAATAATGGATGGTATGAAAGAATACTCATTTTTATAGACAAGAAATTCTTCTGGAAACATAATCAGGTTATTGAACAGATACCAAAATCTGGAAAGTTTGAAAAGCATATATGCATGTGTGTGTGTATACATATACATATATACAGGTGTGGTATATGTGTATATATAAACACACACATATAGATGATACCATACATGTATTTATTCCAACATTTAACTGTATAACAACACTTTTTTTTTTTCAAATAAAAAGTTTTAATTTAGCAGTTGTAAAAAAACAAACTAAATCAGAAAAAAATCCCCAAAACAAACTAAGCAGATCATATACTATATGAACAAACAAAAACGTTATGCAAAAAGTTTTATGGTAGAAGTGAGTCACACACTGGCAGCAGAAGAGTGTTGAAACTCAAAGTAATAAATAGCTCCAAATTTTAAATTTTCTACAACATTTTTGTTAAAGACAGGACCAGTACTTTTTCTTTTATGCTGAGCTCCTGCAGAATACCCTCACTCTAATATATATTTAATTTTGCAACATTTAAACGGACACAAGGATGTAGACCGCAAGAGTTGCCAGACTCAGGACAGTATACATAACATTTTTTGTCAAAAGTCTTATTGGTTTATTCACTGAGGCTAGACAGCAAGTCATATGAACCTATTTGGTGCACTTTTTAACCATGGTCCATATCAATAAGTATATAAAATCAAGGACCTGTAGTCCAGCTTGCTGTGGTCCAACCCATTGTGGTAGACAGGAAATGAAATATAGGACCACTGCTTGGTCACCAAGTTTGTATCTTGTTTCCTGGAACTCCAGAGGTGGAATCAAGACTGTAGTGTTTTAACTGACTAAAGAAAGACAGCAAGAAGTGGCATTTTAATATGAATAAGGTTACTACGCCTGTGAAAGTACTGCATCAAAAGAGCACACAAGGGACCCCACTACTTGCAGTATCTGGTAGTGTCACTCAGTGACTCACTGACTTTAGGATACATGTATGCAATAATAAATAGATCAGTTATGCAGTAAGGCAGTGTGTTGAACATGCATTCATCTTGTGGACTTGAACACCACAGAGAGAGATACATGATATCATACACATTCATTAAGAACAAGTATTTTTGTTTGTTTTTCTGTGTTTGTTTTTCAAGGCTATCCAGGCAAACTCTTCCAGAGCATTTTATTCTTGAGAAGAGTGGTCCTCTGAGTCTGGTCACTTTTTCCCTCCCTTATCAAGAGACTGGCTTTAAGGAAAAAATAAAAGCTGAAGAGGTTTTTGGTTTTTTTCCCCTCCATTTTGGTCGCATCATTCTGCAATGTGTCATTTAAAGAACAGTTTTTGATGCAGCCATATGCTGAATCCTCAGGAGGTTCCAGATGTTTCCAGATAACTCTGTAGTTTACGGACTGTGGTTTTGTCCAGTGAACAAAGATCAAAGTCAAAGGTTGTATTTGTGATATGAAAGTGTCCAGTTTCTTCTATAAGATTTACTATCTGAAAGAAAAGAAAAGATGCAGTTGGAAATTCCAGAAGTTTAACATGCCCACTGAAAGTATTAACAAGTACCATATGAAAGGCCTAAAATGAGCCAAAGTGCCTCAGTATTTGCAGGTTTAACCATTATCCTTATCATTCACTTCCTTTCTGTCATGCATTATTGTCCAGACTATAGTACCTCGGGTTTTCTTTATAGATCATCATCAACCATAATGTCAGCATACCCATCTGCTGTTCCAGCAAACATTAGCATTGACAACGTATTTTTCAAATGTTCAAAGAAAATCTGCTTATTTTCTAATGCAGTTTAAAAAAAAAGGTGGGTGGAGGGGCAACGTTATACCCTTAGGCTCAAACAAATAATTTAAAAAATCCCAGGCAGGGCTCTGGAATATTTATTACGTGCATAGCTGCTAAGCAGGTTACAGTAGGAAATAATTGGCATAAGCCCTTCTGCAAGCAAGGGAAAGAAATAAAACCTTAGAGAGTCTAGTCCATATCAAACAAAAAATACATTCAAGATCTCTTGCATGAACTGTTAGTTCACACACTAGCAGTCACTTTTTGAGTAAGAGAGTTAAATCTACTTTTTTTTTAGCCATATCAGCCATGGCAGGACTCCTAGCAAGGTCATAACATCACCTAGGTTATTGGGTCTTCATCCTTCGAGATATTCCAAAGTCATTTGACATAGTCCCAGGCAACTGGCTCTACATGTCCCTGTGACCTCCAGAGATTCCTTCCAACCTTAACCATCCTCCAATTCTGTGAAATCAACAGCAGATACCTAACTTGTGCCTTTGCGCAGTTAGGACATTTTAGTCTCTGAATGTAGCATATATTTTTAAAGAGTGGTCATACTCAACACGGAATTGCTGTAAAAATAACTTCAGATACGTTAAATTCCGGGATGCACACCTACCTTGGAAAAAGCGTTGAGCCTCTTGAAAAGCCAAAGCATTACTTGTCAGAGAGGGCTAACACAGTGCCAACACACTGTTGCTATAAATCTCTTACGTGGTGTTTCATTCCAAGAGACACACATGCCAAGAGCACGCAGAAAGGCACCCCACCCTGAAGCAGCCTCTGGGTAGCTCATGGACTGACAGAACAACACAGCTCTTCTCAGCCCTTCCAACCACCCCTTGTGCAGCACTCAGGCTACACTCCAAGTTCTGTCTGCAACCTCCAATTTGAAACCCATTTAGTTTTGGGGCTTCAACATACACCTCCACTGAAACACTATTGTGAGATATTCCTTGATTGTTTTGAGCTTTATTACTCTGACTGCAATTCCTTTTCCACTGCTGGAGCAGATACGGATGTATGCACACACGGCTTATAGAATGTACCTTACAAAGACAAATCTGGTAGGAATAACCAACTTCACAAAGAACAATGAATTTAAACGAAACATTTTGTAGTTTTCTGCTCTCCATGTCATTATATAAGTAGATATTTTTCCTTCTCAGACCACAGAAGTAAAGACTATGTTGATGATAAATGAAATATGAAATGTGGATTGTCAGGCATGGAATGACACAGCCCACGACAGATTAAACAGAATGGAAACAAGATAAAATAATAAAAGGAAAATGCTTGTTACAATAAAAATCTCCGTTTTCAATCACCTTCTATTTTCAAAGGTGGGAAAAAATAAAAATTAAATCTGTTTAATTTGGTTTCCAGCTGTCCAAAATTCTGAAAGTACTTGGAAGAAAATCCTGCTTTTATTAGCACGTCATTTCAATCTGTACCTCTTGGTTTCAATTACTTTTCCATATGGGAATTTTTAATCTAAAATTACTAACTTCATTTGTTCACTTGTTGATTCACAGATTCTTGTAACACTCTTCCATCCCCTGCTGTTCTGCAATTGACATGAGAAAAAGAAAATACAGTGGGAAAAAAACTGTTTGATATCAGAAGCAAATTTTGATATGTATTGTTATTCTCATTTTTGGCACTCTCTTGAGCCTCATCTAAGAAAGAAGCAAAGGTCAGCAGTCAACCCAGCCTCCTTTTGTAAAGTTTGGAATCTAATCTTGGGAATGCTCTCTGAATATCCACGGTGAGACAAACAAATGGCTTTGCACAAGAAGTTTATAGAAGCAGAGGCCAGGAAAATGTAGCTATATTGAACAACTCTATCTAATGCTTGCTTGCGTTACTGTGGAAAAATACCACCCCCAGTAACCTCCACTGCAATATACTTGATTTTAGAAACAAAGATTATACAAAAGTGTTAACACATGTATTTTTAAATAGCATTGCATATTTTAAGAAATGGATAAGGACTTCTATTGATCAAGTTCTGCTTTGGGCTTTTAAGCTCTAGGTCAAGGCAAACATAAACATTTTAAACATATCCCTCATCCAGCCCCCTAGAGAGATACAGTCAGTATGTCTGGGCACCTGGCAAATGACTGAAATGAACCCCAAAGGCTTTAATGGATGTACAAAAATGTATCAAGATAAACCCAGACAGCTCAATGAAAAACACCTGCCTGTGTGCCAGTCAATGAGGAATTCATGACTTACAGTATTAGCATATGCATCCTTGTGCTATTCTGAAATTCTTCAAAAAGAATAAAAAGTTAAGATTAGTTGCTAGGAAGTCTGACAGTTCTAACATTAAAAACACAGCATTAAAATGTTCTATTCTGAGAGCTCAGGCTGCAAAGAACAAAAATACCCCATTTGTTCCTGCTGTATAAGCTTTGCTTTTCTGCTGTAAATTACATCTCTGTTTACATAATGTCTCTCCAGCTCAGTTTCATCATTATCCATCATAGTATAACTATTTATCAGCCTTTAAACAAGCAAATGAGTGTGTTTGTATAAGGAAGCCAAAGTGCAACTAATGACAGTCATTTTTCAATTTATGGAGGGTTTTAGGCCATGTGATAGTTTCCAGACCTCCAAGCTGCCCCTGGCAGAAAAGTCTAAGAAGATAGTTGCCATCTGAAGTTAAGCACCTTGTGGACATGAGCAATGTAATTTTCAGCAATGCTGCATACTCTCAACTTCCTCCTTATGCCTGTGCTGCCTCGTGCACTGGCTTTCAGATTTTTTACCAGCTGAAGATATGACTTCTGACGCCTCAAAATAAGATACAAAGTCTTACCAGAAATGTTGCTGTCTTTCGTAGGGTCATGCTAACATTTTCTGCACTGAAAATTCAGAGTTAGAAACACTGCTTTAGCCAGCCAAATTTGAATATATTGGACATGCAGCATTAACATCTGATTGCAGACTCAGTTCAAAAAAAAAAAATCCTCAGCACTGTAAATTCCAACCTCTTTCTTCACAGTGAAAGATGTGGTAGAGGAATTTGTTTTTAAATGTAATTTCAGACCAATTTCTGTCTTGCCATAGTCCAATATTCATATAAGAACTGCTCAGGTGATTCTCACAGGACTAATTTCTTGGTCAAATGTTCTTTTTCACATGTCTTCTCCCTCTCGGACAATTCTTGTATGTCTGGAAGTAGCATCTAATATCAGAATTATTTTGCTATGTATCTAGGCACTTCCAGTGCAGTATCACATCTCTCCTGTCTTCTCGCTTTCTTTAACAAAGTGTCTCAAAGAGAAGTGCCTCTCTTGGGAAAGAGCCACATTCACAAACAGATATATTTTTCTCATTTCCAATTTGGCTGCATTCCTGTTTGCTGTCACGCCTATGGACTTGGTAACAACTGAGATTGAAAAAAAAACCAGTAAAAAAGAGAATACTTTTCATGTTCCTCAGTGTAAGTTTGAAAAGCCTGTGCTTTTGCATGATATCAATGCCTTCACTGTTCTTTTGCAAGTCCCATCTCTGAAAATTCCCTCAAAGTTTCTGTGCAAGAGACTTACCTGCCCTAACATAAGCTAACAAGATGACAATTGCCATTCAGGAACATACGAGTCTATCACCATTCCACTTCAACACCAACACCACCTCTAAAACTCTTGCAGCTGTCTACAATTTTCTGTTGCATTTTTTTGCATTTGATCCCTCTTCTCATGCAGTAACAATAATCCCGTTATGCAGTTTTGCACCTTGCTGATCTCACCTTTGTACTTCCTACAATCTCTATATCCTTGTATTTCTCAGTCTGGAAGTTTCATAGTAATTCCTAGAACCTTTTTCAGCTCTGTATCTTTTTAATTTCCGTGCACACTGGAAGTATTTTACATTAACTACGTAGCTGCAAAGCAGTAAGGACATTTAAGATGGGATGGCAGATTATTTTTAACGTAGAGCAGCACTGATTCTCTGCAAGTTATCCATTCAGTATTGGCAAGATATTTCTGTAAATTGATAAAATCATATGAATTAATGAATTGCAGAACATTAAGGGATTAAAGGTTTTAAAACTAAGCTGTGTTTCGTTTTATAGCAGTGTAGACCATTCACTAGTGCAGAGAAGCTAACAGGCTACTGGTAAGTAACTTGGCTCTTCCACTGACTCCTGGTACACCTCTGTGTATTTCGCTGTTACCAACAGAACTGAAGCAATGTCCCAGCCTGCACAATCTGGCCATAAATCCAGCTTTCACTGGGGCTGTACCAACAGCCTGCAAATGCTCTGAAACATGGGAAACAATCTGCAAGAACAATTTCCCCCAGGAAAGCAACACCAGTTCTACATCAACCAAACCTTCATAACACAAGTAATAATGTATAAATAATAATGGATTACAGCATTAAAATACCTCACTCTCAATGCAAGTTGTGAGGCAAAGTTCAGGAATGAATGCTTTCTCTGGTTTGATAAATAGTCTCAAGAGAAAAAAAAAAAAGTCTAGTTGAAAATGCACAAGAATATACAGTTCTTTTTCATTTGCTCAGAATAGGATACTCTAACTTCCCAGCTCAGTCATGTTTCTTTTCACATGATTTTGCCTTGTATTAGTAACTTCCCACAAAGCTTACTATAACAGGACTCCAATATTAGAATGAAGACAATTTAGAGGACAAACCCATTATTTTTCTAACAAAGACAAATACTTCTTCACCACCAAATAAATGCTGCTAGCGAGAAAGAGAATGAGGGGTTCAACTCAAAGCACTTTACTTACTTTGAAAATATTTCTTAGGATGGCCAAATAATTCCAATTGGAAAGGATTTTGCTAGTCCCAGCCCCTGCTCAGAGCAGGCTCAGTTGTGGAGTCAGATCTGGCTACTCCAGGCTTACCCTGTCAGGATTTCAAAAGCTCTAGACCATCATCATGGGAAAAAAAAGGTTTCTTGCTTCTTTCTGTATTTGCTTTGAATAAAATGTTTTGAAGTTGATTTTCTTTTTCAAAATTCCACATGAAGCCACTTAAGCCCTACAGTCTGCAGGCTGTCAATACAGTCCCAGTGAAAGCTGGGCTCATGGCCTGACTGCCCAGGCTGGGTCAGTGGCTCAGTTCTGCACTGACAGCTGATAAGAGCAGTACTGGCCACAGAAATGTATCAGAAGCGTTACCATTTGGAAGCTATGCCTTGAATGACTGGGAAAGTGAGTGCTCAGGAAGCAAAGATAGGGTGTGAATTTACAACACAGTGGCTTTTCCAGATTCAATTTTAATGTGAACTCTTTGAGAAATAATGAATAATGTGGACAAGGTGTTGTAATTCCTACCTTTTAGCCTCCTGCAAAATAATTTCCCGATGTAGATAAAAATTTGGCTTTGACACCACTCTGAAAGCATGCTTTGAACCAAAGCCTTTGTAGTAAAAGGAAACTTGGGAGGCAAAAGTACATTAAATGTGAAGGGTAACCAATATGCATCATTGTGTGTTTTAAGATGAAATCCAACAAAGCGATCAGAATTCATCTTTAATTAAGAATATCATTAACCAAGGTTTTCCTTTTCAGTGACCTCTCAATAGTCTTCGCATCTTTACTCAAAATACTGAGCCTGAACTAACAAAGTGGTTAATACTGGCGCTTGCAAAATATTGTTAACACACTTAGTCAAGAAATTTGACAAGTGATTGCAATCATTTAGAAGTGGTCAAAATTTTCCTCTTTGCCACATCTCTAAAACTGGGACATAATTGTGCTAAACATGATAAAACCATCTGTGCTACAATTGTGTCTGCTTTGTTGACAGGGTTTATTGTCTAATCTTCACAATTAGCAATCCAATAGTACCTGACAACACCACCCAAAACCAAGAATACGTTCTTTGCTCTTACTATTGCATAACTTTTCAATAAATTTGGAGCCTTTCTGGTTGTACACTTTCATATTTTACTCGTTCTACGACTTCAGAAGACTCAATGAATATATTACATTTTTCTTCAAAGTGGGCTTTGCTTTGAATTCCATGTTTTCTGCTTGCCATCGAAAAAAACCCACTTCAATTGATTCTGAGACAAGGCTGGTCATTTTTAGGAAAGGAGCAACAAGATTTTTATCAAGTCACAGTGCACAGCTATATCGATTGTCCCATCCTGTTTTCATAATGATTGATACAGTATGTTAAGAAACATAAAAACAAACTGGTGAAAAATTTATCTCAGGCATTTTTTAAAATTTGTCATTTAGAGAGACAACCCAGTTTAAAGTAAGCGCAAAAAATTCCCCAAGCTGCAGTATAAGAAGTAATGGACTTCTGTGGACTATACAGGCTTATTAAACCTGATTACAGAGCTTTAAATAAAGGCAAAAAAATAGATGTGACTTCACAATTTCAATGAGCACACTGTGATAGTGCATGAGAGTGCTCCTCACCTGCTGCAGTACATGTCTCTCTCTCAATGTCATTAATCTTCTGTGGAGCTCTACTAGTTCATCAAGATATGCCTAGAAACAAATCCCCCCCACAAACAACATGTTAATTAAGTCATAGCAATGTAATTCATAAACTTCAGATGACTTCAAAACCAGTACAAATTGAAATCTTATTTTAAATCTTGGAATCATATAATATCCTGAGTTGGAAGAGACCCAGAGGGATCTCTGAGTCCAACTCCTGGCTCTGCACAGGACGCCAGGGGTCACACCATGTGCCCAAGACCACTGTCCATTGTCTGAGTTTCTTAAACTCTGTCAGGCTGGTGCTGTGACCACTTTCCTGGGTAGCCCATTCCAGCCCTGACCACCCTCTATGTGAAAGACCTTTTTCTAATATCCAACTTCCCCTGACTCAGCTTCATGCCATTTCCTCAGGTCCTGTCACTGGTCACCATGGAGAAGAGAACAGTGCCCACCCCTCCTCTTGCTCTCAGGAGATCTTCCCTCAGTCAGTGAGGTCTCCCCCCACAGTGTCTCTTCTCCAGGCTGAACAAACCAAGTGAGCTCTGCTGTTCTTTATACACCTCCCCTCTAGACCCTTCCCCCATCTTTGCAGCCCCTCTCTAATAGCTTTAAATCCTTCTTAGAGTATGGCACCCAAAACTGCACACAGGACTTGAGGTAAGACCAAACTCTTCTTTGAGGTGTATTTTTTAATTAATAGTCTGGCTCTCTCTAGCTTAATACAACCCAAATATAAATTTTTGTCATTTTTTAAGATACTTCATGCTGACAAAAATCTTCATAGGTGGTCATTTGCTGGTAATCTCTCTATCTCAACTGTGCCAAAAAGCATCAAAAGACTGCAGATGCCAAAACATCATCTTTAGAAAACATATCCCATCTTTCCATGTAAGAACCAAACCCGAAGACTCACAATCAAACCAAACTTTTTCTCTAGAGGTATGTAATTATTTCTTTTGTGTCAGCAGGGAGATGCAAGGAGAGAAGGACTAAGCAAGATTAATCCAAAGGTAAATTCCAGTGCTTCTTCCCTGGGTTGTCAAACATGTCCCACCTCTCCACACTATTATCAACTTTCTCCTTCAGCCTGAGCCATCAAAAACTTCTTTTTTTTTTGCTTGTAAGCAGAGAGAGATATGGCACTCAGCCTAAGCAATCAAAAAGCAAACCAAAAGATCAGAGCACTAAAAATCTAGCTGCTGCAGATAAAAATCTAGATACTAAAAATCTAGCTACTGCAACTCTCATCTCTTGCCTCATGTTATCACAAAATCTACACCAATACCAGCAAAATACGAGCCTTCAGACAAACTTGTCCATAGTGGGCAATTGTGCTATGTTCACTCATGGAAGGATTGAGAGCTCTTGCCCACAACCAGTAGGCAGATTTTAAATCAAGCTATCTCAGTGTTAAATGGTAACAGTTGCTTCATATCATTTTAGCTACCATGCTAAACCACACTGCCACTTCCTAATGCACAGCCTTCAGAAAGGATTCTGGAAAATAGATTATTTTTTTTCCCTAACTGATTGATTTCCTGGCTAGGAATACACCTGTGAATTCTCATCTACATCTCATTCCTCTGTGTAGCACAATACAAACTCATGGTGGAGAGTAGATAAAATAAATGGATGGCAGATTCCCAACTGGTGAAATTTGCCAAATCACCTGATTGAAAAGAAGGAAAAAAAATCCAAAATAGGAGAGGATTTAAAAGAGTTACAGAAAGAAAACAGAGATCTGCACCTAAAGGAACCCAAAGCAAAGATGTACTAAGATTTTCATTCTGTAACAAAGGTTGGCACTTGGTAAGCACATTAGTATCATATTCTGGAGTAGTTTATTGCTACTTCATTGTTACTTACCTTATCACAATCCCCATTCTTCATTTGTTTATCTGTTTTGTTTTGCTTTATTGGACTTTTCACTTCTAAAATCTGGAAAAGAAAGAAAATACTGTAAAAATTAAATGCATCACTGGATACAATTATATATGGAAAATTCTGCTGTTAATAACACAAACTCAAAACTGAGCTTTTCATTCTTTAATCTATATAACCTACTCATATGTTTTAGAACAAAAAGTAACTTACAGCAGAAAATGCTGAGGTACAGGAATGAGGTGATAGTGATACTATTAATCTTTAAAAGAGGGAATTTCATGTCATTTAAAGCCTCCTCAACACTTTTTTTCCCTCCTATCTTTCGCATGCTGGTAGTATAGGAAGTGATTCGGCAGATACAAAATGATGCTGACGGTCTTTCCAGTGCCTTTGAAACATCACATTATCACCGTACTTTTCCTGTTCTTTTTTTCCCCCAATGCTATCTCTTTTCTTTGACAACAGAGGTTTTGAAACAGTCCTTGAAATGACCACACGAGTTGTAACTGATAAACAAAGTAATTGACAGTAATTTCTTTTGCACTTATATGGTACCCTTCCTTCAGTGCCACCCACATCCATTTACTATCACACATACAAACTAAGATTGCTTCATCTGATACTGAAACAAGTCCAAAAAGAGCACATTAGCAAGCAGCAGGACACCATGCTTGATTTGAAACTTTTAGGACTAAAGGCAGAAATATTTGAGGGAAAAAGAACTACTGATTGTTCTTTCAGTTTTTTCCACAGAGAACACTTTTTTGAAGTTAAAAGAGAAATCACCATATCCTTCCCAACCTAGAATATAACCAGTTCTTCTGAAAAACATCAAAGAAAACTAAGTAATCACAGATAATGGGAGATTATGTTTCACAATTCATTGTAAGTCAGACTAACATCACTAGCATGATTAACTCCAAAACTATACTGAATAGCCACGACACAGGATAAAACTCAGCAATTAAAACAAGGAAATAAAGCCTGTAAGAACAAGTCTTCTAGAAGTCTCACTGACATTTTTCCCCAAGTCCTCTCTCATTTCTACTTCCCTTGGTATAAATGACTAAACTCCCTAGGCTGACCAGCATCTTAAGAATACACCTGGCAGACAGCTGCTTCCCTATCTAGAGAGAATTACTGCAGATCTGAGTTAACCTTACTTGATTTACTTAGCCAAGAGTGATGCATGTTCAGAATCAATACATACATTTGTGAGGAATAATTCTAGTACTTCTGTTCAACACCCTCTGGGGTTACTGCTGTGTAGGCCAGTAGAAGAAAAGTTTTGTCTTGAAAAAAACCCCCACCCAACCCTACAGAAAAACCAGACCTTTAATCATGGATTCAGTACTTCTTAGATGCTTTTATTGTTTTCACAGTAAGAAAATTCTTGGTTTCAAATAGAACCTTACCAAGAACACAACGTATTTGAAAAAGCTGCTTCCTTACAGTGCTCTTGATGTGTAGTTAAAATTTAACATCTTAAGCACTCTTGTTTAGATGAGATACAGCATTAATCACATCTGAGGAAGCTTATACAAATACTAACTCTGTCTTAGCTCTTCAGTTCTATAAAGGAACTTAGTCAACACAAACCTGATTTCATCAGTAAAAGGTATCATCCTGGCAAGCAGCACTAGGCTACCTAGAAGAGATTTCAGATGTGGCTATAGTCCACACAATTAGAATTCTCACAATGCTTCCAGAAATTTCCAATTTGCAGCTTGATTACAAAATTTAGCTCAATTAAAGAAGTGGAAGAAGGTCTGTGACATTCAATTTTAGCTGGCACACAGCTGTTGTTTGGAGTGTCTAAATGCAGAGGCAGACCTTCTACTACATCACCAGCAGGCAAAGGAATACAAAAGATGTGACTGAGTGGGCTGCTGATATTGAGACTTACAATTACTTAACAATTACATGGGCTCTTTAGAAGCCAGTCTTCATTAAAAAACAAGCCATAGATAGATAGATGTTTTATTTTTCTTGTGCTTATGTATTCAGTAAATGCAATACTCTTCATCCTTATTGCCAGCTTTTTTACCTCAAAACTATCTCTTAAAAACTTGTAACTTTTGTATGGACAACTTAGAAGAGCCTACAGCAGTAGAAAATAAGAATATTTTCTGGACATGGAATCTCCTTCTCTCTGTGCACAATGTACTTCCTAGTTTGAGGGGTTTCTTCCCCCAACAGTGTATTTGAACTTAGCTAACATGAATAATAATATTTGGGGTTTGTACTATAGCTTGTATTGGAAATCTTAATAGAAAAACAAGGGCAAGTACATAATATCTGCCAGAAAATTGAAGCAGTTATAGAGAAGAGATATAGAAAAGACCCATGCATGAAACTCACCCTCTAAACCATGAACTTGTGTTAGTACATGTAGACACTATTCTAACAATATCATAACTGTAAGTAGCCACTTATTGCTAGTAAGTGTCCTGACAGCTTTGTGTATGACACAACTGACAATGGGAATGGATCATGGCTCCTTAAAATAACTGACAAATGGTGTATTTTATTTTGTAAACAATGTACGTTTTTATACTTAATTTTATATTTAGAGAGTCTTACTTATTGGGGGTGAGGTACCTTCCTCTCAAAAGCTAACTCTCATTTATCCCTGGAGTGTTTTGCAACTCTACGTAATTTACTTTCTTTTCTTTGGAAAACCAAACTACCCTGCGTTGCTACCTCAGAAATAACAACCATGTTAGCTCTTACAAATCTGGGACAAGTACTCTGATGCAAAGTAAAAACTATTGTGTCTTCTACTGCAGTAAAAAAATACTGTAACTTTCCAGATAAACACTGGTGGGGGAGAGAGGAAGAGATGGATCAATAAACTCTTGAGTTTGATGTTAACAGTGTCTACTGCTAATACAAAGCCAAACAGCATTTATTTTACCTGGCTGTTGCTGGTTTTCAGTACAGGTGGTGCTGGCTCATGACGCAGCGGTGAGGAAGCTGAGCTGCTGTCACTATCACTGCCGTCACTCAGACTAACCCTGCAGAAAAAAAGAGCCACAGAATTACACCTGCAGACAAAGGGCTGTCAAAAGGGGTGAGCCAACCTTGGACTTTGAGGTAAGGACTTACAACGACCAATCCCTTGCTAAGCAAGCTATTGTTAATCAAGAACACATCAAAGAGAGGCATCGGAGCAGGGCTGCACTCCAGAAAAAACTCTTCGTAGCGCAAAGAAGGAGGCTGCCTGTCTGCACTTGTCTGAGATGGAGTGTCCAGTTAACAGCAGCTAATGTTACAGAAATGGTTAAACACCTATAAAATTGAGCTGCTGCTCCCTATCTCAGTTCACAGCTATGCCAAAGAAGGAAAGTGGTCTTCAGGGATACTTTTCTGCTCTTCTAAAAGCTTTCCAAACAGCTGTACTTCCCACCGGAACAAGTGTTTTACTGAAAAGTTCCTTGGTTACTGTCAAAAGTAACACACTTTTTCCTGATTAAAATTTAAAACCTTAGCACCTCAGGAGAGGTCACATGAAAAAGCCCAGTTTCTAATCAGTTTCACCCTTCATTTACTTACAAACAACAGGGAATATTTTTTGTTGGGAAAAAACCCATTAATTACTTGGGATAAAAAGAAACAGAGAAACGACAGCCTTACAGTGCCATTAAAAAACTGAAACAAAATCTCCACACCTGGAGACAAGTTGAGCTTGAAACAATCCTTTACACAATCACTGACACCACCAAGTTCTCAAACTGCTAGTCATCTTGGTCTTTTGCTCCTTGATTCCAGCCACTAAAGTACACCAGGGAAGCAGATGACACTCATTAAAATTTTCCTATTACCTTCCCATTCAAGCAGCAGCTGACACTGGCACTCAGGTGCTGTGCACTAACAGTAAAATCCTCTGAATTACACCAAGAGTCTAATTTGAAAACTGTTTGAGAGAGACAGTTTCAGGTTTTCCATAACTTTGAACACCATTTGGATGGAGCTTCAAGCTGCCTGAACACCAGATGAATTATGGAATGCCCTCTGAAGATTGCAGCAAGGATGCAGAAGCTTATTTTAAAAATTTCTGTGACAGATGCTTGCTTGACCTTCTGATGCACTTTTACTCATTATCTACTGCATGCAGCACAGAATTTACTTGAAATTCAAATTTCATTGATTTAGATTCAATTTAACAACCTCATCTAAAACTGGTAAGCAGAGCAGTCTTGTGACTATGTAGAGAATAGCTCATTCAACAGCTGAAGGACAATTTCGTCTAATTTAGGCCAGAGTAATTATAACTCTCAAGTCACAAAGGCATGAAATCAAGTAAACTCAAACAATTGAGGATCATCGTAACTGTATTGATTAGTACAGGAAGAGTTTGTATCAGCAATGGCTAGTTCTGTTAGTTTTTTAAAGGGGCTCTTCTGCTCTAGAAAGAGTGAATTTTCTGCCTATTTCCTACGCAATACTCTGAGAACATCAGACCTCACCTTGTTACTAACAAGCACTACATGTCTTGGTCAGCAGGCTACTTGCAATCACCAGACACTCACCGGCGACTCCTGCTTCCTCCTCGTGTATTTACAGGTTGCTCCAACTCAGAATCATTGTCCTTCTCATCTGCTTCATCTGATTCATCTTCATTATCATCTGAATGCAGATCTTTCATTATAGTCCTCAAAGGACCTGAAACAACAGAGACAATAAAATACAATGAAGTTTACTTCTCAGTGCTTTGGGCTTTGAAAACTACCTTCCCCACACAGTGTGGAGAGAGGGAAGTCATAAACACTAAACAAATGAAGTAATGTACTGGGGGCTTGTACTGCAGAGACCTGTCCACTTATTCGTGAATCTTTATTCACATGAGTGACTCAGTCAGCTTCAACAGACTTACTAATGACAATGACATGACTCATATGTTCAAGTGTTAGAACAATTTGCACCCTAGACCACAGCTGAAGTAAGTAAAATACTGCCATGACAGGAGAAATTGACATGAAATGTATGATTGCTAGAAGCATGCTTATTTTGCATTGCTGGGGTTTTGTATTTTTTGCTTTCTCAAAGGGTAATGTGAGTAAAGATCTACAGGGACATATTGATCAGCGTTAGTACACTTGTTAGGTTAACCCGCGTATTGAGAAGTTGGTTCTAACAAATCATTCTGACAAAATTATACTGTACAAGGCAGTCATTTTGTCTTCTTGGTTTTTATATATTTAACTTCAGATGTTCCCATTATTTTAGGGTCAATTTCAAGTTGAGTAAGCACTTTGCCGATGTTGATAAGTACAAAGTGCATCAATCCCACCCAACACCATGTCATCACTTTTTGTGAATCTACAAGAACGTACAAAGCTTGACTTGCTCAAAAAACTGCATTAAACTCAGTTTGGGTTTTGATTTTTACTCTTTTTGCTGTAAGAGACAGTAACAAAAAGAGGATTATGTTTAATAGATCGGGGAAATGTTAACACTACAGCTACTTGAAATAAGAATGGGCAAAAGCAGATTAGAAGAAGGAAGAAAGTAAAATGTCCTGGTGCCACAGGACATTTAACTATGAAGTACAGCCCATGTGAGACATGAAGCAGTAATTCAAAGCACCAGTGATGGCTGTAGGAACAGCAATTACTATTACAGTTGTGTAATTCCTTCAGTCCAAGAAACAAGGTATTAACATGAACAAAGTGAGCCTGAGATGAAACTTTCAACTCTCTATTTGCTAATGGGGAAACTGAGTCAAGGAGTGTCCTCCCTGGTGACTGCCAGCAGAGAAGGTAGACATCAGTCAGTCAGCACCATATTCACAACAGGGACAGTGATCCCTTCATGGGAGGAACAGTTTTATGGACTATTCCAGACGTAACAAAGTGTAGGCCATAGGCATTTTGACTAGTTTTGTGCAAGTGACTTCAAAGCTGATGTTTAGAATGATTTATCACTAAGGCTGCACTAGAACTTTTGTAAATTGGGACAGTTTGGACAGGTTCAGAGCACTGAACCTTTTCTCTGGTTTCACACCCTAGGAAAGAAAACCAAATGGCACTGATGGGCAAATTCCTGGTTGACCAGACATTTGTACAGGTGACAGCATGGAAGTACTTCTTGTCCGTGCAACCACTGCTGACATGTAGAAGCAGCTGAGCTGTGCTCCATTTTCTGTCCCTGTTTGGATGTCAGGCAGACAACACTCAGCTATTTGCAAATGACAACATGTAGTCTCACTGAATAATTTATCATCTGACCCTTGAAGGAGGGAAAGGGCTTTTATAGGAGCAGTAATATAAAGAAACTTGGACTCCTGAGGTACACCCATCACTGACAGCCCTATAAGCAGTGAACAACCTGTCATTCAAACAAGTTTCCACTCAGTGGAGGAGCACGTCTGGGAGCCTGAGAAGCACGTTTCTATCTAACTTTTCAGCAGATTTATCTAGCAATTGGCAAAGCATTAATTTTTAGGTCTTTTTTTTCCCAGTATGGATAGCAATTTTCTGCTCCTTGCTAACACTTTAAAATTCCATAACAACCTTTTAAAGGATTGAAAAGTTGTTACTTCCCTAAGAGATCAGAATAGTTAAGGAGAAACTGAAAATCAGGAGTTGCCCATGAGCAAGTTTTCTTGGTAAGGAAACAGAGAAATATTAAAGTAAGCCCCAAGGACAGAAGAACTTGAGGAACCTCAGGTTAGCCCACTGCTTACGCAAAAAGAGGTGAACCATGCTGTGGTTTTTTGACACCTGAGTAAGTACTGGAATCTAAATGCAACCGAAAAAGAGCAACAGCCCTGGCAAGTAACTTCCAGTTAAGGGAAAAAGCATGGCTTCTGACCAGAGCACAACATACAGCGTGAACATGCCATGCTATGTCTGGTGCTCCATACCTTTGATATACAAATTCATGGCCTGGGCAATGGACATGCTTAGTTAACTGGGGTTTCTGGAACTCCCAAAAAGAAGCAGGAACCACTATTTACTGTGACAAAAAAGAGAAGATATATATACCATTTGCACTTCAGAGCTGTTCACATCCGAGGACAAACCTCCTATCTATTCTAGAGAAGGTATAAAGAACTGAAAGACAATCTGTGATACATCACACATGATCCAGAAGAGATGGATGGGACCAGTCTGCTCAGAAGAAACTACTAAGTCAAAAAGTTTTTCCCCAGCAAAAGATTACAGATGCAGAAGTGGGTATCCAAGTCTTTTGGCTTATAATGGACAGTTCACACCACTACAGAGGTTATCAGGAGAACAAAAATGGGGGCTCAGCAGGAAGTGTATCTGTTTATTCTTGGGTAAAAATCAACTGCCTGAAACCAGTCATTACCACAGTTCACTTCAACTCTTGCTTTCTTTCACATGGAGCAACACTGCCAGAAAACACTGGAAAATCAGTACCAGTCACCTACAGAAAGGCAGTAGGACAGATATGCATCACGTGACAATCTGTTTAAAATCAGTGCTCCTGAGGCACTTGTGTATTGTCACAACCTTAAATCAAGTCTACCATTGAGGAAACATAAATGGCTAAAACAAACAAATTTGTTTAGTCAAAGGCTGCTTTTTTAATGCTCCTTATCTAAAGAACAAAACAAAAGCTCATTAAGAATGTATCGGTTGTACAATCTTATAAACCAGGGAAAGAAGCCAACCGGGAACTAAGTAGTTTAATAGATCACGGAGAATGGATATCAACTTATTTACAGAAAACATGCCTTGGGAAAGCCTCCAGGAAGAAAAATGCATTCTTTACTGAGTTTCAAGTAAACTGAAATCATTAGCCATAAAACCAAAATGCAAGCTTTAAGTCTCACCACCATCCTTCACTGCCATATATCTGAAGTAAATACTGTATGCCCTTAAAACTTCCCAGTAGTATGGAATGATCACAGCCTTTGAAAGGGTCTACATAAACACATCTGTGGGTTTCTGTTGGCTGCCCATGGGAAACCACACTCTTCCAGGGCTTCAGATGGAGCCAGGTGCCATGCTACCTAACCCTGCAGAAGGACAACTCAGAAACAGAAGCTCTTTTGGTTCTAGCATCTGTTAAGTGACTGGCATGTATTTAGTCCTTCAAAACACCCAGTCTTCACACCCTTTTCTCAGATTCACAGTTTCTCTCTCTCTTTTTATTTCACCCTTACAGCCACATCTGAAAACAACCTGAGGAAAAGTCTCTAAATCAAAACTGCCAGTTCAGGCAGTGAGACACAGAAGAAAAGAGGTAACGAGATGCCATGAGTTCCGTTTTTATTGGCCCCTTCATTTCACACATTCCTTTCAATTTGTTTTCCTTTATTGGTACCTTGTTGTCTGTTGTTTTGAGATGGTGTAAAACTGGAACTGGAACTGGAGCTGGAACTGGCAGGACTGGGCTGTTCAGACTTAAAAGAAAAAAAAAAAGAAAATAAATAACATTTTAAGAGACATTTTTTTGCCTAAAAAACCTCTTATGATTAGTTACTGTCTAAAGCATTCTGTCAAGAAAAAAGAACTGTGGGGCTAAATAATACTCAAAGACCTTTATTTCAGGTGTCAGTGAGGCAAACATTGTGGAAATTACTATTGCACTCACCATACATACATACTACTACATCATGTCTAGCCCTTTGCTAAAGCCTAACAAGAAGTTTCCAATGCCTTGACTGAAAGATTATACAACATGAGAGCCTAAATGAGTTTATAATGGACCTAAGGCATCTCTGTCATTGTCATACTGTAGATGCAATATTTTTCAAATTAGCAATGACATCGTAGAATTGAAAAACAAAAGACCTGAGCAGACCACAATAAATGCCAGAAAACCTCAGACAGTTTTCTTTTAACTCCCTTAGAAAGTAAGTCTTAATATAGGGATTCAAATTAAACTTTTATGATGTTACTGAATTTCTGCTAATGCTAACACTTTCCATATGTATCAAAACTCTGCAGATTGTAAATATGATTGAACCAGAAGGTATACCTAGTTACAAAGAGAAACTATCTAGATTTTACCAACTAAAAAGAGAACTGAATTTTTAAACAAGGTTACTAAGATCAGTGTATATTAACATACAGTTCTACACTTTTTCTTTCCTAGTATTGTTTAAAATGTGTACATTTCCCTTTAAAATTAATGAGAAAGTCCTATTACTTCATGGAAAAATTATGTACATTTTGCTCAGTGTTTATGGCTTATGAGGGCAATACTGAAAAGTCTTGATTCCTACTGCCAGGTCGCATGTCCCCATATACTTTTTTGGCTGATTTCTAGACTCAGTGGTACATACTTGCACACTCATCTGTGTACGTGAGACAAAGTATGAATCTGGTATGTGGGCAGAGGGGATGCTAACTGAGAGCACAAAACAAGAAGTGGCCATACAGAGGGAACAGTGAAAATCAGCTTAGGAAATAATGGTCTGAACATCTACTATTGAAAACCAGCTTACACTTTAGATTTTATATAGCTGTGTAACCATGATGTGATATCCAGGCTAACAAACATTTTCTGACTCTCCTTGCCTCATGATTAAGACAGAACTAAATTGTTCCCAAAAATGATAGCAGAAATATCCAGTCTGTAAAACTCAGTTTTCAAACACACAGGCTACCTAAGCCTAACAGTTGCTTTTTCTCCATAAATCAATCTATTGTTGCCCTTCATAATAGAGGAGGCAGATTTACTGCCTTTTGTTGCCTTTTCTCACGATGAGAGATGCCTATTCGGGCAACAGAATGCTTGAGAAAAACACCATTAACATCTGCTCTCCTTAAATCAACACTAGCTCCAGTTCTCACAGTCACAGAGTCAAAATGTAAACTCCATACCTGACTGTGTGGGTGTATGCCACTGATGTACAACTGAATCAATCCTGTGCGACAAAACCCAACCCAACCAACAACACAACCCATTTCAGAGTACTGAGACAGATTCTTACATGGTCCACAGCACCAAACCTTTTTGAAACACACTGCAGCATCATGTGACACTACTCAAAGAATCAAGCACTTCTGAAAAAAATTTTTTTTACACCTTCCTGAGTTTCTGTAAAACCTTACAAGATTTTTAACTGTAAAATAATCATGATAATATGAAGCACATGATGCAGACGAACAAGAGTCAATGCAAATTTTAAAGACATCAGCAAAATAAGTTCAGTCTTCTAGCTTCAGGCTACTCTCAAACATCTGGTTTATCTGTCGATTTCTGCTTCTTGCAGCAAAATTACTAGCTGAGAACTGGTTTCTGCAGATTTCCATTAACTGTATTTTCCCTTTATTAATTTCAACATGAACTTTAACTTACCTAAAATCGATTCTCTTAAAAAAGTAATAAACACTAAAAGACTATCATATTTGGCTTTCCAGTGCTAAAATTCTAAAAAGAAAAGAATCACACAGGCGCAGAGACTATTTCACTATTAAAACTTCACTACTTTCTTTTTTAACCAGTTTACTTGAAATGAAAAAAGGGGAAAAGGCCGAGTCTCATTCTCATTATAAGGGATGAAAACATGAGTGAAATTGCTCCGTGTCAAAATTTTCTCCCAGCATTAACTAATTGGGTCAGTATCACAAGAACAAAAGAATATAAATACACATAAGGTTGTATATTTTCCTGGTAAAGATTTTGTTCTGCTTTAGCAAGATCACTTTGAGAAGTCAAAACACAGAAAGTCCTTATGAAACACATATGATCATCCGTACATATTTAAAAAGGGTTCCTTATAACTTTTTAAAAATAGTTTTGAAACAATTTACATTATTTCCTTAAACAGCCGTATCTGAAAATTTACTTCAAGAAATACAGATTAGCATAAATATTAAAAACTGTTAAGTATTGGAAATGAAACCTTCATTTTTTGACTGAGAAATCTGGGTGAGAGCACACTCAGAAGAAGCAGTTGCTTTTAACCTAAGAATGAATGTTAGCAGAAAAAACTTGCCTTTTCAGAAGGACCTAAAAATATGCCTTCTATATATGAATATGGATTAGTGCCAACAGCACCCATGCTTCTAGTTAACAGAGGGTGTCTTTTGTCACTTAAGCAATGCTTTTTGACAGTTTTACAGGTTCTTATCCCAAGGACTTAGGTATTTATGGCTTTATGCACTTGGGCTTTCTGCTCTTATCCACTGGTTCCTGATCACCAAATATTTATTCTTTTAATGGGCCTGAAATCAGCTAAAGTGTGCCTTTCAACAATAAAAGTTTAAGACAGTATCAGCAAAGAGCTTCCCTCATATGGCCTTTTCCTGTTTTACAGTTTTCTCTTTCTACAGACAAGCTAACAAGAGTTTGGGCCCAAACTGCTCATTAGTGCAATGACCCGATATGATTTATTTCATTCTTAGACAGTCTACTTCGTTTTAGCGCTCTCACAGTGATGCACAGGAGACAGTGACTTCTTTATTAGGCCTGATTGAGGGATTCTGTGCTTTGAAACTGTTCAGCAAAAAGGCATTTTCCTGTGGCCCAAGTTTTCCCTGAAAAGGTATCTTTTTTACCAGTGATTTTTCTAAATCACCTGGCTTCTGCCATTTCCAAATTCTTGTCTGTTTTTGTAAGTAGTTCAAAAACTCACTCTTGAGCTGCAAACAACTTTAAGGAAAATCCACCTGTTTATGACAAAGGATATAATAGAGTTGTTTCTGTAATATTTCATGGTTGACCCAGCTTGTACAACTTCTTGGGGCTGTCTGGTGCAGGGCAGGAGCTGGACTTAGATGATCCTTGTGGGTCCCTTCCAACTCAGGATATTCTGTGATTCTATGACTCTAGAAATAACCCCCATCATTTCAAGCTCCTTATTAATCCTTACATTAAGAAATAGAAGATATCTGTATGTGGGTGACAATGGCTTTCCTTGCCTTTCCCTGAACCATTCTTGAAGGAAGCTTACAAATTGTTTCTTGAAGTAAACAGTAAGTGGTGTAGCGACACCTCATTTCATGTCAGTCAGTTTACGTATTTATTTGTTATGCATGATAGTCCAAAGACATACATTTCCCAGTGCTACACTTACTGAAAAGTCTATACACTTGAAACTACTTATATAGCTGAGCATTGCTTCCACTTCATGCAAATTTAGAATTTCTGGAAGGAGGAACATGCCCCCAGCAGGGCAAGCCTTCTTCTCTTCTCTAACAGGACTCCTGTACAACTTCTACTGCCACTTAAGTGCCCTGTCAGTGACCTCAGCTTTTAGTAGAATAATTCAACCTATCTGTAGCTCACACAAGAGGTTCCCACTGAACATCAGAAAACAGCTTTTCACTGTGAGGGTAAGCAATCATGGGGACAGGCTGCCCAGGGTGATTTTGGCATATCCCTCCTTAAGAGATATTAAAAAAACCCCATCTAGATAGGGTCCTGGCCACCCAGCTCAAAGTGGCCCTGGTTGAACAGGACAGGTAGACCAGATGACAGTCAAAGGTACCTTCCAACTTCAACCAGTATGTGATTCTCCACATTTGAAACACATCCTTCATTTAAAAAGTAGCATCCAGAAAAGCCTTAATCAAACCTTTGCAACTGTTTCCTCTGAACAACTGCAAGGGATGAAGTGGGATTTGCATTTCCGTAGAGAGTGTCCTACTGAAACATGTATCTAATTTTGAAAGAAAATCCTTTTCCTTGTGTATTTATGAACATGTTTTATTTTACCTTTATAAATGAAGAATAAATTTGAGACAATGCTACCATAAAAACTCACAAATACTCAACACTTAGAGAAGATTCATGGACAGGAGACTGAGCTAAAAAATGTGGATAAAAAAATTCTTGTGCAGAACACCGTACAATACAACTGAAAGATGAAGCACTAGTGAAGATTGTTCTGTAACCTGTAGGGTATTTTTGCTGAAAATATCTTACTGGAAAGAGTGGCAGACACATAGTAAAGCAAGCAAAAAAGTACAGGAGGGAAGATCAAGGTTTGTCTTGCAGAAGAGCTGAATACTACCATTTCCATGGATTTCATGACTACAAGATAATGAGTAAACTAAGGATAAAATAAACTAATAAATGAGTATAAACATGGTCCTTAAACATGACAGGTAAACTGATGGAAGTTCTCATCAGATATGTCTAACCAAGAAGGATAAAGACTGTCCTGAATATGTAGGTAATGCTGGTAAAGATAGTGTTATATGAAGGCTTTTCAAAGCTGGCACTAACCACTGTGTTATTTATACCACATTTCCCCGAAAATGTGCGTTAAGACATCAATATTTGTGAAGAATTGATAAAGTATGAGCAGCGCAACATGGGGAATTTTAACAGCTCTGTATTCCATACAGTCTGAATTATATGGGAAAAAAATGAGGCCAAATGATACAGGATGAAGATATGCTGAATAAATAACTTGTTTGAGGAACATTGCTCATTTCATAAGCTCAGTGGCATGACAGCCCTGAGATGAGAGGATGACAACTGTCCCTCTGTACTTCTTTAACTGTGGAAAGGCCAAATTAAGCTGACAATACTCAGATATTGATTTTCTGAGAGTTTGACTTAAACTTTTAAACTTTCCCTTTGAGAACTTCCACACATTCTATACACAAAGCTGTCTTAAGCCAATAAAGGAAGAGTGTTTTGGAGAGAAAGTCTAACTTCAATTTTAGTACTAAATACAAACCAGAAAATTCAGTCTAGGTATTAAAGCTAAGGTGAGAGTTTCATTCAACTAATCCACATCTTCTGCTCTAATGGGATTCACACTTTTAGAAGATAGGTGGTAGTTGTTTTGGCCAGCCCCTAGAGCTGCTGTGTTGGAAGCCAAGACTTCCCAATTCCCTACTCTTGCTCTGTTTTATCTACTGTGCCCTGTGTCACATATCAGCACTGAGAAGGACAGATGCTGATGCATACCCAGTTCACTGTTTGGGAAACCAAACAGACAGTTTGCTGTCACTTTTGGGGCAGCAGGAAGGTGGGTCACCTAAATTCTCCCAGATTTGAGGTTTTAATGTTAAGAATTCACACACTCCCGTTAACAAAAGAAGCAACTGAAGAACCATCTATGTGTAAAACTGGTTTTATGGCCATAATTATGTACTATGGTACACTTCTCCACATTAGAAATTTGGTCTTCTCAGCAGGTATTCAGAGACTTTGCAAATTCACCACAGCTCCCTTCTATTCTTATGCAGCTCTGTAGAACACTCCCAGCATGACCCTACACTACAACTTTACTATGTGGAAAGCTTGTTGAGGTCATACAAATCAAGTAAATACAGACCTAAATATGTGAAAAAGAACAGCTTTTTTTCTGAAGTCGTGCTGCACAGCCTCTTGAACCCATGTCGCAGAAAACTAAATTGTTCAAAATTTAACTATAAACTACGGAGAGATCAAGTGTAAATCTTTGTTGGCCCTGTCAGTTTTACAGCAAGCCTCATTGTATTTACTTTTCTCTCAAACTTAACTTGTGGGATTTAAATGATTATCTGAAAACCTCAGCTTTTATTTATTGTGCATTCCAGTTCCAGTGAAAAGCTGTAGAGAGAAAAATACAAAAATGTATGTTGTACCCTAAAAAATTCTCAAGTCTCTAAAACAAAACAAAACTCCTCAAACTATTTTTCAAAATGTCATAAGTTTTAGTCAGTCTTGTGATACTGTAAACCGAACAATGATTTTTAGATGTCATGTTTGGCAACAATATGCTCTATGGACATTTTTTTCTATAGATCTGAGACATCTGACGTTTCCTAAGCACTCGCTCTGCGATAATATCAAGTTTTCACAAAAGATCATCCATATTATAAACACACAGACCATACAAGGCTGATTCTCTGAGAAAAAACCCATAGAGCAGATTTCTATTGCTTTATCAGCTCTCTACCATTTACAGCTGACACAGCTGCTTGCTGTAACTTTGCCTACACAAGTACTTTTACAAAAAGAATACTACAAAAAGCGATCCTTATTTAAAGCTCCTTATCTCTGTTTCTCTGATTTAAAACAAGTTTTTGATAGTGTGATCTGAGCTTTACAGTTTAACAGTTTTGCTTCTGTTTCATAAGACATAAGATTCTAACATACAACCATCTCCTTCAAAAATAAGAAAATCTGATGCTTGTTTATATTTAAATGACATTTCACTCAAATCATTATAATGTAGCGAAATGTATTTGAGATGTAATTGAGAGTTACATGAATAGGTACCTTAACCACTGAATGAAGTTACTAAAAATATTAGGCTATAACTACATTATTGGAAATACTGGCTAAATTAAGATTTCCTGTACAACAACCCAGATCAGTCTTGAGTTTTACAGTGTTCAAATGACCAAAAAGGTTGTATATGGCACAAACAAATCAAGTTGAACCATCTCATCTACAAACTGCTTCCTTTAGCTAAAATTGTAACATTTAACATGCAAAATTTTATTTACTTGTACTAGTCCTCTCCCAAGCAAATTTAGGCCACCAAGAGCAGCAAGAATGGCTTCTTCCTTTGGCCTTTTCCTTCCTTGAACCTGAGCAACTTCGCAACTGAATTGTTTTTATCCAGAATGCTCAGATCATGGCACTGGACTTGATGATATTTTACTCTTCTTGTGGAAAACACAATGCAATAAGCACTATCTTGAAACTATGTCCTTTTCACCTACAGAATAAAGCTGCATTGTAATAACTAAAATCCGCTAAAGCAGCAGGAGCAATGGACAAATATCATTCATACACTGAAAGAAACTAAAATTGTCACAGCCTGTATCTACTTCTTTTCTTGCCGCAGTTTAGACCTAATACTTTTGCAGCTGATAATTCGAATAATGAAACACAAACAGGTTACTGTATGTAACCTCCTCCCGCTATGTAGGTAACACCTAAAATGACCTCATGCAGAACAGCAAAATTACTTGATTTTCTTCTGTCCTAATCAAAACTGTTCAAACATACCAAGTGTGGTATTAAACAGCATAAATTTTGCAATGGTTTTCTGATTGGGGTAACCAGTGTTGAGGCACTGATCCAGTTACTGCTGGCCTCAGTTCCTGTCATCCCCTGATGTGTGTGAGTCATCTTTCCTTGGGGAGCTCATGCACCCGGTGGAGCTGCCTGTTAACCTCGGCAACAAAATACAGCTCTGCTGCTGATGGGGTACTTATTATCAGTCGCCTTTAAAGTCTCCTTTCATGTCGCCCTGAGATGATGATACAAGTTCTGTGGATACGTAAACAGATTCTGTGAAGTGTAAATAGCTCCATTTATCCTTATCTTCTAACTCTGCTGTATGAAACATTAATTCCTACAACACAGGACATCATTTCCTCACATTTGCCAGATGGCTTGCAACACATTAAGTACACAGTAAGCAATTCCTTCATGAAAGTTATCCACAGCAAGAACAAGTAACATGTACGTTTGAAAAACCCTACCTACATGTTCTGGACTCAGGCAGCCCTATCTTACTGTGCTACACGTGTGCAAGGACTGTCATTTTCATTAGGACAAAGACAGCATTAATTACCAAACTTCTTGGTCCCTTCACAGCTGCACAGTGTTACAACAAAGAAATCTGATCACCAAAGATACAAGCATCTACTTGTTTTCAGCCCCAGTGGGAATGAATGGCATGAGACACTGCTGCTCAGAGAGGCCACTAACAATACCCAATCCCAGAGGAAGCACAAAGTACACATTTCTATTTTCTAAAGATTCCTACTTTCAAGGGAAGATGAAAGCCTGCTTAGAGGCCTTCAACAGAAAATGTTAGGTTTAAATACCAACAGAGCTGGATGTTTTACTCAAAGTTTTTTTGGGTTTTTTGGTTTGGGTTTGGTTGGTCTTGGTTTTTGGTAGGAAAAAGCGTCATCTTTTTCTAACAAAAATCTAAGCTGTATGGAGGAATTGACTAAGCCAAAACAGTACTAACGAATAATGACTGAGTGAGTTAACACAAATTCATACCAACATTCTTAAACTAGGTAACAGTTTTTGTATTGCCGATGTGGTGGTCTAGAACCACCTTCAAGGAACACTCAAAATATTATTCTAATTGGTTGCAGGAATGACACTTCCCTTAAACAGCAATAGCTGCCTGGCAGAGAAGGAGTAGATAATGTTGTTGAGAGGCAAAGGCAGCTGCCACACAGAGGGCAAGAAAGAAAAATGCTTGATTACATCTGCTTTCATTTATTTCCTGTACCAGGCTCACATGCACACTTCAATACTGGAAGAACAGTGACACACAGGCAACATCATCCTTGAGTCTAGGCCAGGAAAATTATGTCTATTAGAAGGATCCCTTGCCCATTCCAAGAGGGCCCCCCAGCACCCCTCTGCAATGCCAAACACCCAGTAGAACCCCAGGGCTCCCCAGCATAGGGAGGTGAACAGCAGTCCCTCCCTCATTAACAGGCAATGGACTATCATTCCTTCTGCACAGGCATGAGACAGGGTATACACTCACTGCAGTAGTGAGCTCAAGCAGCCTTTATCCTGTTAGTAAAATTAAAACTTCAGGGGATTATTGAGTCTTTTAAATATAAAAATCAAATTGTGTAATTGTGGTGTCTCCTGGAGAGTTAATGTCAGTCATTACCAGAGTACAAGCCTCTGAATGGGAAGTGTTATCAAAATTATCTAATGAATTTCCTGGGGAGTTTGGCAGCAAACTTTCAAAAATACATGAGTGCACCATGCCATTTTTGCCCCCCGAAAAAGAACTGTAAACTTACCGGTTCCACATAAGAAATAAAAGGGCATAAAAGCTTTGAGTAGATCTAGCAATTGCAGATAAAATGCCAGCTGATAACCAACAGGTGTTGGATTTTACTTTAAATATGTGAAGCCATTCTTCTGGATCACAACATAATTTATATAAGTACATGGATAAAGCAACTTCAAAGCAATGAAATCCCTGTCAAGAAGATCTCACTTCATTATGATTAAAACAAAATATCCTGGTTTTAATATTTTATTATTTTGAGAGCAATCCATCTTGGCCTCTTGAACTTGTCATTACTTTAATGGACATGAGACAATGTCTTTTTATGCCACAAAACCCCCTCCCCAAACAATTAAAGTATTGGCACTGCACATACCCAATTAAAACCCTTACTTTCTGCAGCATAGCAGGTGAACAGGACTTCCAGTGCTGAAACATAGAAAATATGGCCCCAATTCAAAACTGCATTCATGCAAATATTTGAGTTTCACATGAGTAGCCACAATGAAGCAGATGTAGCCAACACTTGCAAATGAACTAAAATACTGAAGCCTGCACTAGTAGCTTAATAATGATCAATGTTACTTCTGTAGTCAAAACGTGGCATTGCCTAAAACTAAAAAATGCCCAAACAGACTACACCTCAAGAATACAAAATTTCATGGCTCTCATGAGGTTACTTTCGCAACCTGAACATTTAATCATATCTACATGGTTTGTCTCCAGTGCTTCATTCCTAAATTCTTAATATTTCTGTAAGCCAGTGATTTCCAAACACACACTGGTAACAAAGCTATCTCACTTTAATGTTTGAGCTTGCTGCTCAGAGGATCTCTACTTGTCTGTCGTGCTGCTTCCTCGTCCAGCAATAGTTCATCTCACCATATACAGAACAGCCAAATATGCACCTAGGCTTTTGTGAGTGAAGGCAAAGCATTTTTCACTTCATAGTAACACCTAATTAAAACATGCAAAGTATAGCAGCTGAATGGGGCCATACTACAGTAGATGCTGATGGTCACAGAACATAATTGTGCCTACTGTCATTTCTCTATGAGGATGTATCTGGATGGAAACACCTCGCACTGCACAATATTTACCTGTTTGTGACTACTGAACTACCTCCTGACACAGGAGTACTGTGTCCAACAATACCACGTGAATGGCTGGCATGGTTTTAAGAGCAGCATTAATTCCTGGACTAGAAGCAAAAAAAAAAATGCATTTAATTATCATGTAAAAAGTAAAGAATGTAAGAATATGACAGTTGCAAACCCACAGGGCCCAGTCTGCAGTGAAGGACATGATTATTATCAACCTTGTTCTTCATCATTAAACACCTTGAGAGTCACAGTTTCACAAATAAAATAAAACCTATCTTCTTTTTTTTCACCTTTGGTAACTACATGAAAACGGCACATGGAGCTCTATCTCACTACTGTTCCTTCCGACTTTAAATATTACCTGAAAAAGCTCTCACGTTGGCTCCAAGCCCGGGCAGAAAGTAGGCTTTTTCAGCTAACAGGGGCCTGGAGGTTTTACAAGACCATGGGGGTTTTCAAAATGTTCTTCCACTTTTGCAACAGTCAGATTACTACATCATGTGCCAGACTGAAAGTGGCATTTTATGGATTCCTTTAAAAAGGTACTCATAATCTAAGACTGCTTCAGGACATGCAAGCAGTTAATTAAGTACTAAGGCATAGTCTGTGTGATCTCTACTGTATTTTCATTATTCTGTAAAGGCCTTCCTGAGAAGGAGATGGGATTTTTTCCTAAAGGCAAAAGATCCACAAATGTACTCTGCTCTTAATAACTGAAACTCCTTACCCCTGAGCTGTCACATTTTGCTAGCATGCAATTCTGCTCAGATTGTATTTCCATAGGTTTTGACATGCCAAAAGGTTGCTACCATTACTAATGCAGTGACACATACAGACAGGAAGGGAAAAACACAGTACATACCACAAGCAAAATAATCACACCAAAAGAAATTCATCCAACAGAGACACACGGACCATCTAAAAAATCCACCAAACTGCTGTCATGCATGGCAGACTTAAACAGTCATTATTCAGTTCTCTGCAACTGGAGAAACCCAGAGAATATTTAATACCTGAACAGGTATGTATGATCTGCCTTATCTCCTTTGTGCCTTCCTGGTGCAGCAACTTCACTTGTAGTAAGTGAAACAATTTGTAACATTTTTTCCTTCTTACCTATTCAAGCAAAAACAGCAGTAATCAAACAGGAAGTATCTGAGCATCCCTTCTGAAATAGCTCCATGGCTGTGAAGAGGCAGCTACAACCATGGAAAATGCCTCACTCAGATCCAAAATTCTGTATTTCTCCATCTCATACACCAGCTTATAGCTCACAAAAATATTACAAGAACACCATCATATTTCAGACTGGCAGCAAAATCAAGGTCAAGTCCTTTTTTTTTATCATGTTGCTCCACTGTCCCACACAGGAAGCAAACAGGTGGAGTTTTCATGAACTCCAACATCCTGTAATTGAATTTAATAGCAAAATCTTTGAAGTTTTGAAGTGGACTGTGTTAACATGCTTATGCCTCAATAAAAACAATAAATCTGCATGCTTTTATTCTGTACTTTATTTTGCATGTTTCATGCCAAAGCCAGTAAAACAGTTTTTCAGCCTTTATGTGTGATTTCTAAATGAACTCAAAAAAAACCCCCACGCTCTTTGAACACCTAGTTGATCGCTAACACTGAAGTCCAAAACACTTTAATTCACAGATGTATTTGAAAACTGATACTTAACAAAGCAATATGAAGAGAAAGGCAGACACTTGTTTCACTTGCCAACAGCTCAAAGTCAACAGAAAAACAAAATTAAAATAGAGCAGTGCACCACACTACAGTGTATGCCAAACAGACCACAGAGGAATAACTATACATGGTTTTGGTCTAAGTCACACACAGAAAGACTATTAAACAAGGGCAGAGAGTTTATCACTAAGCAAGGGTGTGATCCCCTGTACTTCCCACTGAATTTTACAGAGATATTTGAAGCCCAAAAAAGAGACTGATTGACTACAGGACATCAAAGGACAGTGTCCAGCTTTCTGAAATACCCATTAGGCAACAGCATGCCAACCTGTTTGGATTCTGAAAGGCGAATTTCAAGGGACAGCTCTAAGGGAAGATCAGCCATTGGCACTCAACACTCAATGACCTGAAAAAGAATGCAACCCTCTCAGGGGGTGCTATAACTCTACATCCTCTACTTCATGAAGGCAAAGGCCATGTTTCTGAATGCCCAGAACTGAGTATGATGCCTGTACTGTGAAGGGTTGAGCACACTCTTCTTTTTTGTCTGAAATTCAAGCCCATTGATTGATATGATACACTCCATCCCAATTCACTGAACTCAGGCTGTATCCAAGGAAATTGGGGGAGATGCAGCACTGCCATCCTGTAGCACCTTCCCAGTGAAGCAACACCTCTGTTTAATGATGCTTGTAAGATTCCTTTACCACAGGGACTTTTCAGAATGTCATCCTTATTTTAAAATCCAGAATCCAAACTTCATGATTGAGAACTGATAATAGACTACCTCTAATTCCGAAAACCATCTGTATGTGACCAGCAACAGTAAGAACTTTATTTCTGCAGGAAGTTCTACATTCTACATTGCACCTTTTATTACAAATTTATCATGTTTTATAGGTAAAGTTATGCATATGAATATATGCATTATGCAATATCAGCAAAGAGAACAGTCACCATTTTGGAACATGAGTGTTTGACAATGTGTGTTTGAGAATGAGACCATCTCTTACTCGATATAGTGAAGAAACTTCAAAATTCCTAGCAAAGTTATTCATAATTTCGGGACATCCAATGTATGAACATTACATTCATACAGTATTACTATGTTTGCACAATGTCATAAATAAAACTTGAACTAGAAGAATTGCACCTGACTCAAAATTAGTATTTTTGCAGCATTCTAACAATTTTCTTATAGGTACTGATTTGTAATAGGTTAGGTTAGGTATAATTTGTTATACCTAACCTAAATTTGCTGAATTGGGTATAGTGGTTTTGCTTTCTTGAAGACTCTTAGAAATAAATCTGGATACTACCAAATATACTCCCAAATAATGATACATGCTTTGTTCATCAGGGCTATGACATCCACCATTGCAACTGTATCACAGTAAGAAATAACATTTCAATTTTACAGTATATTATTATGCCAGGATATGACACTAAAGAAGCATCTTCCCAGCTTTAGGCAAATATGTTTGTTAGTATCATGAAGACTTGACAGATCTTAAATTACTGGTACTGTATAGAAAAAGCATTTTTTCTATACAGCATACTGTATAGAAAAGTATTTTTACTCCCATTACTCTCTATGTAACATTGCAACTTCTCACCTTTTTCTTTTCCTTAATATGATTACGTTTATAGGATATACCCTTCATGGATCTAGCTGTAAAATTTCCTGAAACACTTGGAAACTTACCAGTACATACAAAAAGGTCCAACCTATTTCTTCCAACATACAGAAAATTATCTCTATTACACTGCTTGGTCACCTTTCATTAGGTTCCCTGGTTAAAAGTGCTAAAATGCAGAAGGAACAACTCCTTGTGAAATTCTGCAGACATTCACTAACCAGGCTACCCAGCTCTTTCTCCCACAGTACTTGCCAAGTGTGTGACTCAGGCACCTTACGGGATTATTCCACGCTTCATGGATAGTTTTTCTTTAAGTAAGTATATTACTGACTTTCTAAATAATATCCCATCACTGACTGGAGCCATACTCAACCTGATTTATTAAGGACCACAGTCCAAAAGGGGCAGACGGCCTTTTCACCCATTCATTCACTGCCTCCCCCATGGAATATCTAGGTCATGGAAGGCCATAATCCAGCATGTCAACGTTAAAATACACGAGAGCCCAAACCAGCAGGATTTGCTTCTCTTGGCGTAGACTTCAGCAGTTTGCCCTCTCAGTAACAGTGGCTTACAGCCCTAGAAAACCCTGAATCTGCATTTTAGCTTCAGTACAGAGTTAAGGAACTTCTTAGGTCCTACAGGTCAACTGCAGACAGATGATGGACTTATGGAAGTCTACTTGTGTCAGCCTATGAAAAATTCAGAGGTGCTCCCTTTATACCATTGGTAGTGGGTAAGAGGTTGCAAGACAACAAACAGGGAAACACCTATCAGCAACTAAAAAGGATCAGTTTTAACCACCATCCATACATCTTTCACATATCAGTTATTTGCAAGTTGCTACACAGCACACATCTCTGCAGAACCATTTGTAAAATTCCAGTTACACTGGATTTGCTTGTCTCAGTTCCTCTGTCTTTGAAAAAAATGGAGAACTGCTGCAGCCAGTAAAAGTGTATGTGCCCCTACACAGCGTTTATTCAAATAAACAGGAAATTCAAAAATGAATTTTAATTAGCCAGCTATACTGAGGGTAGATAGCATGTCTTAAGGCTAGTGACAAGTTAAAAAAGAATATTCAGCTTTTTGAAAACATGAAGAATAATTCACACCAAGAGTGACAAGTGTGTACATTTTCAGGTTTAAAGACAAACTGGTTACGTTCCAAGCTATAATGAGAATGCCACTCCAACCACAGAGCATCCCCAGTGTCATGCTGTAAAGCAGGGCCTGTCCTATTGTATACCTTCTAAATTTTACAGCCTTTGCATGCCCTAAGGGACCAGTCATTAAAAGGTCACTTCAGAAGTAAATTACCTTCTCCCTTGTGGGAAGTTTCTACGAAGTAAAAACCTAATGCTGACACCTCCCCACAGCAGGGCATTTATTGTCTGTTCCAGAGAGGGCAAGCAGGGTTATGAATCTGATGGCAATAACAGAGGCACAAATCAAAAAACAGAGAAATGAGAAAATTTAACAGGAAATGCTGGGAAGAATTCCTGTCTACCATGCACACTTCACCTCTAGCACAAATAATGGCACCAAACAAGGCTTCTCCTACCATGCCTTTCCTTCTCTAGATGTCTCTATAAAAGATGCTTCTGAAAATCAAAGATTGCTAGGTGAATGATTAGAATCCTAATTTTAATCACAAAATTAAAGAGCAAATCATACTTGAAACAGATGAGCAGGCACAGTAGACAAATATTTTCAAGAAAGGAAATTTCCTTTAAAATGTCTTTCCTCTTGGTAAGTCTACTACTCAGGATAGATTCTCTTGATCAGAGTGAGATTCTAGGAACTCCTTCTCCTCCACAAAACTGGAATCATTGACAGAACTGCCTCTTTTAGCAAAAAAATAAGTAACTGATAAAACTGCAACTGTTTCCTGGATTTACTGAACTCTCTAACACCTGAAAACAAAGATTTAGAGTATGAAATACAAGCATTTAAATCCATTTCCTTTTCTCTCAAAAGCAACATCAATTTCTAAAGAAAATCAAAAGAGTAATATTGTCTATAGATATCTCCCATATGTTCATTGTCATAATGTTGACATTTAGTAATTGAGTAGACTTGAATGGGCAATACAATTCAACTAGAACATGAGTAAGTTTGAACATGGTAATCAACATTCTTCAGTTTGGACAATCTGCCAGTAGACAGGAAAAAGAAAGGGGAGAACACAAATTTGGTGCACAGTCCCACAGACTGGGAATACTCACTACTGCACTGAGTAAAGTGTTAAGCAAAACCAAACAACCACTTACATCAGATTTGGAAGACACATTTTCCTCCATGTCAGAATCACTGGGATCTACAACATCATCAAATGGTGGCAGAGTAGGCGTCTTCCTTTCCAGTGCATCATTTTCGATTTTGACTCTCCCCACCTTGAGTTGAGATTTATCCTTTGTCTGTTTTTTGTCAGCTGAACAAGTAAGAATCAGTGGTGGGGCACTAGGAAAACTTTTAAATAATGAATCCGAGCTGGGTTTTTTTCTTTTTCTTGCAGAAGATTCATCAGTGTCCAGCATAGAGGGCCTTTTTGTGAGAGTCTTCTTTTCTTGCTGCTGCCCACATGTAATGGTAAGGATGGAGGTGTTTTCAGATTTTGGCTCCTTGGACATGGGTTTGGGTTCCTTGAAGGCCATCTTAGGAACCGTTTTTTCATCTTTTAGTGGTTTGTTTTCTTTGGGTTTCTTAGAGGATTCTTTGGAAGATTTGTTATGTTCCCTGGAAGGTTCTTTGAAGGCACTTTTTTGCTCTTTTGAGTCTTTAGAAGTTTTTTCTTTGTGCTCCTTTGTTAACTTCTGGGTCTTTGAAAAACTGTTACTACTGCTGCTGTTATTTATGTTCGGAATCCTAGCCGGGTCCTGCAAAGAGGAGATGTAATATTTTACTTTAAAAAAAAAAAAAAAGGGAAGAACCCATAAATCCTCAAAAGGCAAAAACAATATGGACATAGGATTCATATTAAAAACTTGGAACTGCAGCTGAGTAACCAGGAGTAGAAATAACTACATAAGAACAGATAGAAACCCCAACTTTTGGTCAAAATATCTGCTACAAACTGGTGGAACAGTTATCACAGATTGTCAATATCTGCAACAAAAGTTAGTTTTTATCTAGGCATTATACCAGTCTTTTTAAAAAACATTGTAAGATTAACATAAAGGCAGTTTAGGAAATGCTTATCCTCACCATTACCGATGAGTAAAGTAAAAATCACAAAGAAAAATTAAGATATGAACATAGGATGTCAACAGAAATAGTACAGGATCAGAGGACAACAACAACATTTCACGCAAAGTTTAACTTCTCCACTGTGATCTTCAGCTTTTACCAGATCTTTTTCCTCATAAACAATACCAACTCTGGGTCCAGCCCAGCTACGGAAGATTTGATTGGACAATAGTCACTGCCTTTTTATGGAAAACCTCCTAAATCTGAAAAAGCTTCCTTCTTTGTGTGTACTGGAGTCTCTGCTGAGCCTTTAATTATACATTTTTTTAATTGAACTGTTTTAAGTGAGAAGTGTTTCTCAGAATGTGGTGACTCAGAGGTCCTATAAGAGAGAGAAAACCAGAAACAGCAGAGCAGTATCATTCCTCACTCAGCTGAATCTGAAAAGTTGAAGTGGCAAGGGAAGTGGTCATCTGCAGCTAGAAATGGCAATAAAGGAATCATCCAGAATGGGTCACATGGGATCCTTTCTTCTGAGAATTAATACCTGGGAATCTTTATAAGACAAGAACTTCCAGCACTGCCCACTTTCACTGAAACTGCCAGCAGTGGGCTCTCAGTATCTCAAAAACACCCACCAGACGAACTGCACTGTTATGAACACTAAACACACGTCACACTCTATACAAGACAAGGTCCATCTTTATACTACTTCAAATCTGCAAAGTGACATTTCAATGGACAGTAACCTATGGTCAAGAAGTTTACACTGCTTACTTTCTTCCAGGCCAGTTACAAGCACTTCTATCTGTATGTTGCCCAGGAACTGAGAAACTTTTAGAAAGAAACACTTTAATGTGTGTCGCTAGGCAGCCAGCGCTGGTCAGCACTGGCCGGCTACAACCTTCAGAGAGAGCATCCTGCAGTGAACAGCCCTTCTGAGGGCACTGGCAGGCCTTCCTGAGCGACAGGTGATCTCAGCAGATGTAGCAGCTTCTCAGCTACAAGCGATTTCAGCTCTTGTGATTCAGCCCTTTGTGAAATCACTCCAGACTAACTCGGGGGTAAAGAGAGACAGGAGCCTTGTATGGCAGTTCCACAGAGCAGCTTTTATTCTCCAACCACCCTGACGAAGGGAAGGCCGGGACCAAGAGCTTCTGCAAATGGAGACAGAGACAACACCATCCCCACCTGGGAGCTAAAAGCAGTGGTATATATGGGAAAGGCAGGGGGTGGGGTGGAAACCAATTAGCCAATGGGGTGCAGGTGATTACCATGAGGAAGGAAAGCATGCTGGGTTCTCACTATGACTGGGGTGGGTTGCTTAAGTCTGACTCCTCCAGGGGAGGGCAAAAGGCTCTTGTCTTGAGAGCCTACAGCCCTCCACAAATGTGTATTGCACACACCCGTTGATTCCCTTTACCTAGAACAGATGTGTATGTATATGTGGTGTATGTGGCTGCCTAAAACAGCCACAGATTTACAGAACTGTAGAGAGGAAAATATATCCAGCTTGTCTTCCACCTTACTCAACCACCCTTTTACCCACAACACAGACAGAACTGCAGAAGTGCAGTGGAAAGTCAAGAACCAAAGAAGGACATGGCCGGCCTTATCCTCCACAGAGGCTGGCTAATTTTAAAATAACACACACAGTACAACTTCTCTGAAAAAAAAAAAAAAACTATCCAAGAAAACAAAGCAGAATTAACATGTTAATGGAAGTCGTGCCAATTAGAGGAGAAAGGAAGACTAAGACTGCATCCACTGATGTGCTTCCTGTTCGTAGATAACTAATTGTAATTTGTCCAATCAGGATGTGTTAAGTCAGTGTTTAATACTCTAGGACTTGAAAGGTCTACACAAAACGTGTAGAAACTGCAGTATCTTCCTTCTCCTCTGTAGCAATAGGTAGATATAATTAAGTAAAAATAATTACTTAGAAATGCTCTTCCCTTCTCCTTATCTTATTTAGTGAAACACTGAGTTTCCACACAATGCTGCATAAATTACTCAATTGCATGCTTTTATGAGATGCTTCTTGCATCTGTACTGCAAATGTATTTTTGTGTCAGATTTGGTAAACTAACTATTTTGTCAGTTTGGTAAACTAACATATATCAACATTAACATTGGCCAGAAGCATCAACAATGAACAATACTATAATGACATCTGAATGTCTAAACACAAGGCACTTCCTCATTTCCCAGGCCAGCAATTAAAAAACAAAAATAAAAAAGCACTTAGCACGCCTTGAGATGTTTTACTTGAGTCATAAGACCTTTCGTGATGCTCTTCTTTAAGATTAAAAAAAAAAAAAAGTTGACTATTTCCTTTGATGCAAGACCAGCACCAAAGGTTGACTTATGAACTAATTATTAACGCTTCCAGTGTCACATCATGTTCTATCATGCCAGAGCTGTGTTGCCCTGTGGAGGAATAAAACATGTGTCACTACTAAACTAGACAGAAAAATTCTCTCTCTTACTGGTCTCCTTATAGCACATACATTTTACATATAGCACATACATTTTACATTTCAGGAGGAGACTCTCATTTTAGAGGTTTTCCAACAGATGAGATCTGTGAAAATGGTTCTAGGGCACAGGAGTATTAAAACCAAATGAAACTTGAGATCTGTCTTCTTTTCAATTTTAAAACCAGACTTTTTTCCTCTTCCTACAACATGGAAGCTGATATTTTCATAGAAGTCATAGTACAAATATGTGACATGCTTATGAGACTTACTGATACACCCCTCTCACATGCTCTCTTAGAATCACCCTTTCCTAAAGGCAGCCAACCCATTGCTTTTATATCTGCATTCATTTTCTAAGTAAAAAAAGAGTATCTTTTCTTATTTCCTTAATTTCTGCAATGACCCAAAAAGAAGCCAACAATGACACAGAGGAGACAGCAAGAGGAACATAAAATCTGTAAGACAAAAAAAGTCAAATTATATTTACCAGTAAGTTATATCAAACCTAATGATGAACACAGGATGCTGGTGGGGATGAAAAGTGGCTGGATATTCATATCATGTACAGCATAGATCTTAATGAAAATCAGAATGTACTTTCAAACCATTTTCTTATTAGAATCCAACAGTGTGTTTAAATGTTTTTTTCTTTTCCACCCTAGTAAGTGTTGCATGAAATAAGAGTAAATTAAGTAAAATAAAACACTCTTTTCTCAAACACATGTGAAAAACTGGGATCATGGGGTTTTGACAGGTAATATATCTGTACACCACAGCTTACATTTATGTATTCGTCAAATACTGAAGCAACCAAAGTCAATGTCAGCCTTTGATATGTGGCATAACAAACAGTATGCAAAAGAATAATACAGGAACACAGGCATGTCAAAATACCTGCAGATGTCATCTTAAGCCAAGTAACACCATGTACCTACAGTACCTCAAGATACATAGTACTGCTGTATGAAAGGGGCTAACATATCTTTAAAAATATGTATTTTAGAAAGCACCAAAAAATCTATGATTTTATCAGCAAAGAAAGTCACTGTGCTACTGTGACTGTTGTACTCAGCTCCTGCTCAGATTTTGGTCAACACAGCTCATGCTAAGGCCTGAGATGCATTCTGGCAGCACACAGAACATGTTGTAGGCAGGACAGGTAGCCAGAAAAAGCTAAAGGGCCATTACGCTGTCATGTTCACCTGGAAATTGCTATCTCCTGCAGCCACCATCTTTGGCAGTTTCATCACAATCTTCTAATTTACAGGAAGTACATAAACCACATCTCCAATCTGGAAGGCATAAAATATCAGCTTATCAAGAAAAACCCAACTTTTGAAGTTGCTTCACTACCAGCTGGACTGCTTGGGCTTTCACATTTCCCACTGTGAAACAGAATATGCCAACATTGTGACACAGGAGGAAGGATAAGCACCCTCACACTCAGCCAGGTAACTTTATTTTTTTATGGATCCCAAGTGCATGGATTAAGAGTTACAGGTTACAAACTAAGAAACTTAGCGATTTGGGAGGTGAATTCACGTTATAGACCAATCTGCACAAAGGGAACCAACACTGTTGTGTTTTTGTATTTCTTAACGAGCTCATGAAATTAAGTTTAAATCACAGAGCACATTGTCCTGTAAATTTGAGAGACACAAATGGATTGTGATAGCTGCTCAACAGGTAACACATTTGCAGATTAAAACACTTCTGTAACTAGAGGGCAAAAAATGGTACTGAACTGTACATGTTACAGAGTTGGGTTCTGACTTCACACCACAAAATATAATTCCCAGTTTGTTTTAATGTGAGTTTGAGTAAGCAGTAACTTCTGGAAACCATTGCAAACCTCAATTGCTCACAGACATTAGGAACCTAATTAAGAAATGGAGCACTTGGGAGGGGTGGGGGAAGCAGAGGGACAGGGGCAGTTCATTATATTTTATGAAGTCATTAAATTGAGCACATTGGCATGGCCTTGTCAGTGCACTGAACTCTGAATTTAGACTACAAATTTAGTACTAGTGATCATAAAAATGTGCATTATTTTCATTTTTAATTAAAAAATTTTATGCTAATTGAAATAATGTGTCCATATTAAGCCAATGGATTAGAATTAGCCTCAAATATGCCTATTGCTCTCAAGAGGTAAAAAGAAAGATATCTAAAAGGAATTCCTTCATCAAGCAAATTCAGATTTCTGTTGAACACAAACTTGTTTACTACTGAATAGAAACACTAGCTGATTGGAGGGGGTGGGGGGGACAAGAAAGAAAAGCACAACATTTTGAGAGCCTCCAAAAATACTGTGGGGTAGGAGATGAATTTACCTGCTTCCCACAAAAATTTACAAAACTTTCCACACTTCAGTTTAGCCCAGCCCACCAAACTGTTATGATCAACGACATCAGAAGAATCAGAAGCAGATGGAGAATTACAAAGCTCCCTGGTTTAACAGTGAAGGCCAACTGGGGGAACATAAAACAACTTCTGTTTTTTCTGGTCACACACAGGAATAAGAGCTTTTGTTTTCTTTGTTTATAAAATAAATCTCATTTCACTACAGCTGATACTATCGTTCATTGCAAAAGACATAATAATCCCCCCAAAAAACCTAACCAAGCCGCTTCTCTATTCTATGCATGTAGTATTTGTCTAATACAAACAGGCATAATAACAGCACTGATTTAAAGCAACACAAGTATCTGCAGCCAGCCTGCAGCTACTCTTGTATTCTGAAAAAATGCATAAAGTACAAGTTTTCATACATTTCAACCTGACATCTGTTATTTCCAAGATTAAAGCTTTATTTTAGAATCAAAATACTGGGGCTCACTAATACCATTTCCATTAAATTACACCCAAAAAAAAATCTCTTTAGAAATACAAACATCTCTATTTAATACATATTTCAGAAGAGAATGTGACAGAAAGGAAACTCATTCTTTCTGTATGAAGTTGTCTCTTACTTCATACAGTACTGTATTTTTCATAAGTGAATGCTAAACCAAGAATACCACTTTGTTGCAGTGGTTTTACTGTTGCTACTTAAATTCTTATCTAACCATAAAATTTATGTGGTACTTTGCAGTGGCAAACAGATAAGCATAAGGTTCTGGTTTTTCCATACCTAGAGTTTAAAACTGACCTCAAAGTCAATGGTGGTATTCACAGACGAAACAAACCAGAACTAGGCCAAGCACATCAAAGGGCTATTACTGCAGCAGAAAAATCCCAAAGTTACCCAGTGCAGACATCTGGAGTACACTTTTGGTAAAAGCAACTTATGCCCAAGAACTATCAAGACTTTCCTGCAACTCTTATTCTAGAGGCATATTTAAATGAAATTTGGACACTGAAGTTGTTCCATCACTGGGGTTACTCCAAAAGACAAAACCAAAAATCTGTTTGTACAGTGGCTGGAACTTTCCTACATTCCAACCAGAATAAAAACACTAAAGACCAAAATTCAAGGCTTTTCAGCTCCAAAAACTTATAAAAACCCCACAAACTTTCCTGTTACACTAAACCCAAGGTTATCTTGTATTTCCAATTCTCAAGAACAGCTTATAATTCTCAGCAAGGCAGATATTTACAACTATTTCTTTATGAGATGAAAGAACAACTGCTTATAAGTGTGTGTTCCAAGTTGGACAGGGGGAAGAGGAAAAATCAAATAGCCACATATTGGATATCCACATATTGGACTGACAAAAACCAGTGTTTGAAAAAACACCTCTCCCCACTGTTAAATATTCTAGCAATGGAATCCTGAGATGTGATGCATGTCTAACCCCCTCAGGTTAGACTCATCTAACTGCATGCTATGGGGCAAGCTCTCTGCAGATGTTTGAGTTGCTTCAGCAAAAAATGGCAGATTTCAAACACTACTTTATATGGACGAATGCGGCAAATACATGCTTCACGCTGCTTCACTCCATCACACTCCACACTTGCCAATTTTCCACATCAGACAGAAGTTCACTGTCTAAATACGGTTTGGAAAATAACATCCCAGGTTAACACTTGCTTACAAAAAAATGAGAGATTCAAGACTTACCACTGTGCACGCTTACTAGGCAGAGCATTAGTACAGGACTCAGCATCATGTCAGTACCTCTCTGAAGTCCTTCTAGAGGTGTTTAGGTTGCTTACTAACCCAAGCCTCAGTACACCTCCTTTGGCATGCAAAGCAAGACATGGGTGAATCAACATTACAGCCAACTCTTTAGAAGTGCTTGGAAAATGAACTCTAGAGAGCTACCTACCAGCATCACAAGAACCCCTGTTAGAGATGGTAAAGTGTCAGAGTAACTCATGTTTGGTATCCAATTAGATGGAGATACATCCCAGTCTAACCAGCAGCACCTTGCTTTAGCAGCTGGTGTAGCCACCTGCTTTCCTTTGAGGCATTAAGCACTCATTTCAGCATGCCAAAGTAAGCACCTTCAGTTTAATCCTCAGATTATACCTCAGCTTCTCATTAGGAAAATAACCACACTTCCATATATTCTTTAAGTGTTGCAAGACCACCCGCATTAGAGATTGTGAGGCACTGATGTACAATACACACCAGGCAGAGACATGTCAAAGAACATTTTTTTCCTGTCCTTGCTCATTATGTATCCCTACTATCTTTTCATAGGCATACCCTTGATTCATTACGTGACAATTCGTGCAAGATATGAGATTTGGCACAGATAATGAACATGAAAGTTATTCATAAAAATGGGTATTGCTCCTTGCAGTCCATGCACTGCAAGATTAAGTAACATACTTCAAATCTACAAGATACTACAAAAGAAAACAAAAACCCAAACAATTTAACAGAACAGAGAAAAGGCGTGCGTTGCATTTCATACGTGAATAAACAACATGCTTCCTTATTTTCCCCTACCATTGGTTCATTTTGTCAAGAAGTTATTTGCTGTTTCAGAAAAGTCCATCTGTATTACTCAAGAAGTTCCTTGGATTATACCTTTTTACCACATTTTAAGTTGGGGATTCAATTTAATGTCCTAGAGACCAATGACACATTGCTGTCTTTGAAACATCTAGAAAAGAATTAACCTCTGGAATTTAAACAAAATTAAAAATCCTAAAGAACGCAACTTCAAGTTTCATTCTACAGTTATCCTTAAAAATGCTTAATAAATGAAATTATTATCATAGTATTATCTCATATTCTTTATATTTCCATAGATCACACTTCCATCACCGTAATCCTCTAATACTACAAGAGACTATTACAATTCCTTCTGGAAAAGGAGGAAAACAATTGTACAAGTACAAAAACCAGAGAACCTTCACTGGCACTTGCTCTCATAGCCATCCTTGTACTGCAGTACTTTCACATGGCAAACAGTAAGTACACAGCAAAGAAATGTCAAGGCCTGCTATCATTGGTCTACATTAAAAGTTTGCAAAAAACACCTAGAATTTTTTTTAATTGATTTAATTACCAGGAAAAGCACCATTGGTTCAACTATCTCCTAGTAAAGTAAGTCTCACCTTTGGCCCATGAGATGATTTCTTCTTCACTTCAGAAAAAGACAGTGAGTTACTGGGAAGGCTGGGGAGATGAAGGCTCTGCCCTGAAGAAAACGATGTGCCATCTGACATTACCATCATCTGTCGTAAGAGGGAAAGCATGTCAGTAAAACATTACCAACAAGAACAGAGTCTCAACTGCCCAGCAAATCACACACTGGTAGGAGAATAAAAGTCCAGCATACCCATGTTTCTTCTCAAGAGGGGATAATTTCATGGAATCACACTGGTAATTAGTTAATTTTCCCCAAGCAGAGTCTGTTTTGCCCAAGATATTAACTGGTAAGCAATCTCCCTGCTTATATCCTGACCCATGAGCCTTCCCACCCTATCCTCCCTCCCTGCCCTATTGAGGAGGCAGTGTGAGTGACCAAGGTTAGCCAAGGCTAACGCACCACAAAGATGAACTGTAAAAACAGACTGAGGTCTTAAAGTAAAAGCAGTATGTCTCTAATTTCACCTTCTAACTTCAGGCTTCTGTGTTATCTAGAGTACAGCAAACTGGGTGGCTGGTAAGCAAGCAGCCAGTTTGCTATTAAGAGGGTCTAGCTCCCTTTCTTGATTTTAAAGACTTAAGTACAAACAGATCATTTCCAGAAAGCACATGTAAATCAGCCATTACTGAGCAGTTACCTGACATGTAAAGATTATTCCTTCCATCTGTGGGAAACCCAGCTAAGATCTTGTCTTCTGCTCCAGTGCTGCTGTGCCTGGATTTTATGATTCCTACCACAGCCATTCATTTATCTATTGTTTCAAAGCTCTAAATGACAGAGACAGCTTACCTGCTGTCTGACAAGCCCTGCAAAGCTGGAAAGAAGATGCAGAGCTCTGCACTTGCAAGGAAACAACTCTCTCTTCCCACAGGCTCCCATGCACAAAGTGGTGCTGGTTTTGTGGATGTCCTGTGTGGTTACCCTTGCCTCTTCAGATGACCAAAACATCCTCTGACTCAGGGGACAGGAATGAGCTGACCCATCGCATGCCCCAAGCATGTTACATTAAAAATACTGGGAAATCAAGGATGTAGGTATGTATATTCCAATGCTACCTCTCCAAGTCAGGATGATATTTTATTGCCTACAGCTTCCTGAAGACAGGATTTCAATTTTTAAAAAACCTAAAAAAATTATTTGAATACCACTCCAAATGAATCTTGTTGCAGACCACTTTGCTCAAAAGATATATGGTAACCTGGGGAATATTAAGAGACGTGTCTAGGTAATAAAAATTATTTTTTATCAGCCTAATTTCAACACTGTAGCAAGATTCCAAAGGCAGAGGAAGAAGGCAATTAAGCTGTTTTAAACCAGAGCCTGCCAAAAGCCAATACTCTGAAAAATCATCTGTCCAAAAGCAACGACATTCTTCTTGTAATCATGGCAATGTTGATTGCAATTAGCTATTGGAAATCACAGTAAGTGATCCTTTAGCCAGACAAATACTTTTTAATGTCAAGTTGCCAAGGCCTTTGGTTGCTGTATAAAAGAGAAGGCACAAGCTAACAATCAGCCAGAAGGAAAACCTATAGCTACATCTGCACACCATAAACCTGCACAACAGGTAGAGAAAACGCATGTCTCTATCATTATTTTCTCTCCTAGAGGATGTCAAATGGGTGTTAAATAGTATTTTTCTTTAAGTAGAACTCTGCAATATTTTTTAAAGCCACAAATTTATAAGAACATACCATTTGCATAAAATCAAACAGGCATTCAGAAAAAACAAAGTTACCCATTAGTTACAGAGTTTAAGCAGATATTTTATTGCCCAGAGTAGTTTTGTTCATACATTCATAAGGCAAGAAGATGCATATCCATGTGGAAGACAAATTTAGTCAGGAGAATCAGGGTTTGCCCTACCCTGAAATTAAAACCAAAGAAACAAAAACTTTGCCAAAAAAATCTTTCTCCTAATGTTAGAAGCTGCCATTTTCTCCCTGAAGCATAGAAGTCTGACTCACTGAAATTAACTCACTGAGGTTTAACCTCTGCATAAATTTTCTTTTTAAAATTCAGAAGCATTCCAGTTTAGAAATTTCCATATATTCATTATTGTACACAAGCATTCTTAGAAAGCTGACATTTTTTTAAAAGTGCATGGACTTCTAAGATATCTGAGTTTCTGGCAAGTATTTGGACCATTAACAGTCTCCATACTACAGACTGTTTCAAAACAGGATGACAGTCTACAGAAAGATTTAGAGGGATGGGATGAACAGCATTGGTACCATGTGAGGTCTGATTCGGCAAATCTAGTTACACACAGGAGAAAATGAATCCTGCACTGGTTTTAGGAAACAAAATCTGGACATACCAAACCATGAACCCTACAAATTTCAGAGTACTGAATCCTGCAGCCTGTTATTTCATCATAAACCCTATTAAAAATGCAACTGTAAATTCAAAATTTTTGTGTGACTAACAGTGCATGCAGTTAAGACAGGACTTCAGCTCAGACTACAGACTATACCACCTTTAAAGCTGACAAGAAGATGACAAGAGACCAAAAAGTCTCATGTAAAATTAGCTCTTAGGCCCCTAGATAAAAAACACACACTTCTCTTCCAAACAGAAGACAGAAAATGTATATGCTCCTCATTAAAGTCCCCTATATTTAAAAAAAAAAAAATTACTTTGACCTCTCAAATAAAGAAGTTAATATTAACACTAAGTAACATCCAATATGTTTGTTTTCTTTGCCTAGATCATCTATGTAAAAAGCCCCTATATTACCAACACTTGTTTGAATTAAGATGCATTTCCATTTTGGCTAAATTTAGGAAAGTGACAACTATATATCCAGTTTAAGGTTATGGGAAGACCTCAGCTGACAGAATCTCAGCAATGTCTGCAGTGGGTAACTGCCCTTTGTTCCCCCATTAGTCAAACACAGAATCACAGGCTGGCGGATGTACTTCTACCAGCTTCCAGAGTAAGTCCCTATTTTCACATTGCTTCTACCACACTGGAAACACACGCTGCTTGACTGTGGGCATGTCTATGTACGTGCCTCTATTGAGCCAAGGCTACACCGAAGATGGAAAAGGTGGGAATGAGCATATCACAGCAAGACACTACTACTGCAGCAGGAATAAAAGCTCACTGATCGCATAGCAATAACCCTCCACCACAGCCTATAAGCCTATTTTTTGACTTGTTTCCTCCTTCCTGCATTGCAAGTTTCCTTCTATCTTACAGCTGCCTAGAGATATACCTCAAGAGAGGGGGAACGTGGCTGCAGCCCATGCTTGAGCCAGGCAGCCAAGGACACCTGCAGGTGGTACTTGTCTGCACCCACAGTGAATCACTTCAGTGACAAAACCCAGGAACATGACTAATTCTTCTTCTCAGTCTCTTCTGAAGTCAACAGCTCAGTGGGATCAGCCAGACTAGTGGAATAAGACAATAAGTACTGGTGTCAATGAAGCAAGGTGAGACAACAGTAGTCTTTAAGCAAGTTAGTTTAGACAGCCATATAGCAACACTCTGAATTCACCAATATGCAAAAAATGAAGTTCTACAGTTTTGCTGTTCCCTCAAAGCTTTTGCTTGACTATATTAAGCAGAGCAGAGATCTAGCTAATCTCACAGCTTGTCTTTCATGGGGCAAACGGTGACAGTAATAGAATGTATAAAAGAAGGGCATTAGTTGGCTTGTTCACAAATATTTTAAGTGTTTTTATAAAGCGTGGATTAGGATACCTGGTACTGGATAAGCACTAGAAAGATGGCCAAGAGAGAACAGCAAGTTTCACAGTTTAACACCAGGGTACAAACAAAACAGGCACTGCAGAATAGGCTGTATGGAAAAACATGTCAAGGGAGGCGACTGTCCTACTCTACTCCGCACTGGCATGGCCTCACCTTGAGTCCTATGTGCAGCTGTGGCACCTCAGCACAAGAACTACTGGAGTGTGTACAGAGGAGGGCAAGCAGCGTGGTGAAAGGCGGCTGACATCACTTGACTTGTTCAGCTTGGAGAACATAAGGCTGCGGGATGACTCCACTGCAGCCTACAGCTTCCTCGAGGGGGAGCTGCTGATCTCTCTCACATAATTCAACTGCTCTGCTGGTAGTGGTATCTTGCCTCCAGTTCACCAAAAATTTACTCCACTAGCCTTCAGCTGTTGAGCTTGTATTTAAAACCTTTGTCTACCAGTTGCTTTAAAGGAAGGACAACTTCCCGAGCAAGGGCAATGGAAAACCTACTTTTTCCCTAAAAACAGTGCATAGAGGAGATCCACTGATACTCTCATTATTGGGTAGGAATAATCAACCTGAAGTGACCAGTCTCCATAATATCTGAGCTGCTGGCATCTTAGAACCATAGAATGGTTTGGGTTGGAAGGGACATTAAAGATCATCTTGTTCCAATCCCCCTGCTGTGGGCAGGGACACATTTTGCTACATCAGGTTGCTCAAACTGCCATCCAAACTCCCAGGAATGGGGCATCCACAACATCTCTTGGCAACTTGTTCCAGTGCCTCCCCACCTCCCCAGCAAATAACTTCCTCCTAAAATCTAAACTTACCCTCTCTCAGTTTGAAGCCACTCTCCCTTATCCTAACAATACCTGCCCTTGTAAAAAGGTTCTCTCGGGGTATTTCTAAAGGCATTCCAATTTGCTGCTCAAGACAACTGAGGGCAATGGAAAGAAAAACTGCCATGTATTTAATTTATGTAGTTCCATCACTTCTGAAGAAAGGAATGGATCAGGGAACAACTGTGCACTACCAATTACCACAATATAATAAGGAAGCCTCTTCCACTATTCCTTTTCCAGCAATTTGGGGAAAATTATGAAACTGTAATAACCTTGTGAATTGTAAGAGCTTGTACTAACAATTGATTCTGAAATCTCCTCCAAAAAAAAAAAAAAACTGACACCTTGAAGACAACATTTATCTACCAATACATGCTTGACAACTTGGAGTACCCGTGTACCAAACAAAAACAACTCACTTTCAAGACAAAATCTTGCTTTTCATGTCCTTATAATATGACAAATGAGGAACAATCTTAAAATGTTCCATGAAAATGCGTCTTCTTCAATTGCCCATTTCTACAAATGCACACAGCTGCAAGGTGCTGTACATGTTGGGGCAACCCCTAGTACCAATCTAGGACGTGGGATCAACAGATGGAGAGCAGCCCTGCCCAGAAGGACTTGGGAGTGCTGGTGGGTGAGAGGCTGGACATGACCCAGCCATGAGCACTCACAGCCCAGAAAGCCAAACATGTCCTGGGCTGCATCCAAAGCAGTGTGGGCAGCAGGGCCAGGGAGGGGATTCTGCCCCTCTGCTCTGCTCTGGTGAGACCCCACCTGCAGTGCTGCATCCAGCCCTGGGGTCCTCAGCACAGGGGGGACATGGACCTGTTGGAGTGAGTCCAGAGGAGGGATAGCAACATGATCAGAGGAATGGAGCACCTCTCCTGTGAGGACAGGCTGAAAGAGTTGGGACTGTTCAGCCTGGAGAAGTGAAGCTCTGGGGAGAGTTTACAGCAGCCTTTCAGCAACTAAAGGAGGGCCACATGAGAACTGGAGGATGACTTCTTATGGGGACTGTTGCAATAGGACAAGGGATAATAGTTTTAAACTTAAATAGGGTAAATTTAGACTAGCTGTAACAATTAGTTTCTTTACAGCGAGGGTGGTGAACCACTGGAACACATTACGCAGAGAGGTGGTGGATGCCCCATCCCTGGGAACACCAAAGGTGAGGTGGGTGGGGCTCTGAGCAGCATGATCTAGTTGGAGATGTCCCTGCCATGGCAGTGGAGTTGGATTAGATATCCTGTAAAGGTTCCTTCCAACCCAAACTGTTCTGTGATCATGCCAACCCTGATGCATAGGAGTCACAGATCTACCACCCCACACACATATTTACACAGTCAGGAACTGTGTGAGCTGTCACAGGGCCAGACCAACACAACTGCCTTATTAATGCACATTAGAGCTCCTGCAGGTGAATAAACCACCATCAAAAATCTGTTGTCTGTCTCCTAGTTTTTCATTTTCCTGAATGAAAGGAGGCCATCAATAAAACTGCAATAATCAGATCCACACCAAGCTACCTGTTGCAGTTTCATTCACTGAGCTGCTCATCAAAGAACACCCTCATACAGCATATTCAGAACAGGCAGTGAGCTTTACTACAGTATGCTGCAGAAAAATTCCAACAGCACTTTCAGTAAAAGCTACAAGATACCTATTAGAATTCTGGGAAAAATGAACCATTACTACAACATTTCAGCAGCACTCATCATGAATTATACTCAACATGCATCAGCAGCAGACAACTGGACCTCTTTGTGTGGCTCTGGGCTGCCACATCCTGCGTCATTTTGCAGAAGAACAGGCTCCTACACATCACTACTTTCAGCATTAAAGAGTACATCTGAAATATGGGGGGAAAGTAGTAATGATTTTAAATGTCCACAGCAACACTAATAGCTTAAGTCATGATGACGAAAAATCAGTATGGACCCCAGTATGAGTTACTGAACGAGCGTATTTGGACTTAGATTTTGAAATTCCAGTGGGTAACACACTGCTAAGAAAAACCTAGCACTAATACAAGTCCCATTAAGGCTGAAGTTCCAAAATATAAATCATTACCTAAAAAATACAGTCATCCTGAACAATTGTTGTTTATATTTAAACCAATATAAAAAAAACATAAGTTATTTGCTTGAAAGTAAATTAATGTGTAGTTTAAGAAAATTCAATTACTTAAATATGAAAAGCACAAGATTAAAGATAATCCCTTCCCTAGAGGGGCCTTATACCCAAGGTTGGTTCTGGGTAGAAGCCAACTATTCCAACTGACACAGAGGAATTTGCCAGGAAAGAGGGAGGATGGAGAAAAGAGGGAAATCCCCATGATTTCATCTTCATTACATGGATTATGAACATAGGTTTTAGAACTGGCACTATGCAGACAACTCAACTGACTGAAAAGACATTTCTCAAACTGTTAAACAATAAAACTACAAAGATATGAAAAAAACCTCAAACAACAGAATGCAGTGGGTTTTGGCAAAACCTACATTTTTACTTTGATAATTTTCTCTAAAAATTGCACCCCTCTCAGAATAATTCTTTGTCTCTCTGACTCATTAACAGATTAACTATCTTTAAGGAAAGAGCTGTCTTGTTATACAAGCAGTGCTCTTGTATTTCCTAACAAATTTTACAGAAAAATAATAAAGGACACATCTGTCCCTAAACAGAATCACTACTACTCCAAAAGTGACCTATTTCTTGCATCCTCTAAATGTGAAACCTCAAACCATTAACAACCATTTGCATTTGTAATAAAGCAGTGAATGTTACTATTTTGCCCACAGTGGTAACTGCTCTCTAAGAGGTAGAGAAAAGGCTTTTCCTTTTAGGAAAGAAAATTCAGCTATTAAATTTTGTCTGTATACTCCTGGATTAAACAACTAATTTTGAGCCTCCTGCCAAAAAGGTGGGGATGTTTAACTTCCAATTAAATTTCCCAAACAACACAAACATTTTTATTTATGTATTTGCAGCTATGAGAGTATCAAACTGCTATCTTAATGTAGACTGAAAATATTTTCACTTTTTCCTGCAAGAATTGAAATTAAGTTATTTGTAACATCATATTCAAACAAGTGATGCCTGAGCAAATCTTTTTTCCAGTGGCAAAATTTAATTCTAAAATATTAGGCAGCTGCCATTCAGCATCTTCAGAATTAATTTGTTTCTACTAGCTAATTAAACAGAGCAGGTATAATTTTCAATTTTTTCTTGCAATTGAAAAACACACAAGCCAAAAAAGCAACAGAACCAGTACTACTGACAATATAAAATACATAAATGGAATCAGACCCTATTTGTGTTTTCTGTGGGATTCAACATTCAAAATCTACTACTTCAAATTTGAACGTTTTTCTTAATGACTATAATTTCCCAGTGTCATCTCTCTTCTGAAATCCATATTCTGCAATCACAGTGCCACCTCTTTTTCCTCAGGGCCTCTCATGTTTTAACGCTGAAACTGATAACAAAAGGTAACTGAAAAATCTAGGAAGGAATGACCACATAAGGGTCAATGCTTACTGGTGTTTACATGATCAAAACTTCAGTCCTACTGTACCTACTCCAGCATAATTTCGTGCTGTGCCTGGAGGATGAGCTGTGTAGGAGACTGCATGTATACAGTTCTGTCACTCCCAGTAGCTTGGTAAGACACAGACCAACTAGAAGTTGTCACCTGTATCCAAGGTACCATTAGGGATTTCAAGCAACAGGTTTGCTAATTCACATGAGTATACATCTATACCCGATAGATACAGATGATGAGGTACTACACTGAGTAAAGGGTGCAAAAAATTCTAAGGGGCGTAATTTCCACAGCAAACCTTTGTAAAAGGAATGTCATTCAGAATATACATACACAAAGATAGAGAACATAAACAATGAACGGTTTGGGTGAATTTGTCCAGTGTACTCTTGAAAATCCTTTATTTCTTCTGTAAACATCTCTTTTTTTAATCACAAGAATAGGCCAACTGAAAGTAGGTGAATGGTAGAGATGGATTTGAGCATAACTAAATCTTTTCAAGAGGCTGCAGGAAGTTCAGCGTAGAAAATATATTTCTGAAGGTGGAAAACTTTGCCAATTGGACATAGCCTAAGACTGAACCAAAGGTTTCTGTTTACCTTCCTGATTAGAGAATCTCTGAAGCCAAATCAAATCCTTCTCTAAGGGCTGAAAATGTAATTGCTGATTTCTTGGAAAAGAAATTAGCAAGTTGGTGACCTCCTAATAATGAAGACTGACTGCACATTTATGCTTCAATTCTGGTGATATCAAATAAAATGCTAAGACACAAATATTCCACAGAGCTAATCTACTTGATTGGTACCACCCTAAATGTCATGTTTGCCTTAATTAAAGTGGCCACAAAGCTGTACTACAGCTGAGTTCTGACTTTTCAATTACTTGCTATATCCCATTGATACTCTTACTCTCTCAGAGAGCTACCGGATAGCCAGCATGCCTTACTGGACACGAAGGATGGAGAAGGGTAACAAAACTTTCTTAGCCTGAAAGACAGAAGAACAGTGGCTGTAGCAAATAACTTTGTCTAGTTCACATTTGGGATGCCACAAAATATATGTGTGAGGCAAAAGGGGCGTTGAGAGCATCCTAGAGATAATTCAAGGAATCTGCAGCAAAAGACAAACACAGAGGCAAGCCTATACTGAATATGGCAGCATGCAAGTACCAGGTGAGCGTGCACTTTTTCCTCCAGAGGGACATACTATTTGTAATATGCAAATGATTATGCAAATGACAACTAATCATGTTTTGTAGTTCACACCAGTCAGCTCACGAGATAACTGGAGAAAAATGAATCAGATCTAGGTTCTGAGGTACACAGAAATCAAGCCATTTAGACCATTATTTAAAAGCTTGTAAGCAAAAACCATGTTAAAGGACTTTACTCAGTGTAAGTGGTTAAAAGACCACTCAATGTTTTACATTAATATGGTATCTTATTCATTTTGAAGGACATGAGCTTCATTCTGCCAGATGCCTTGCCTATCAAAATTCAGCAACTTGTTACTGTTATTTTTCTTGAAGATAGCCATAAGCTAGAAGTATTAATTGTTTTGACTTATTTGTAAGTGCAAACCCCATCTCATACTTTATTATCCCGCAAATGCTTTTCTCAGCCTAAAGCATGGAAATTACAAGTTACATGTGCCTGTGTAGAACAGACAACAGACTGAATTCACACACTTGGAAGGGAAAGTCAGCTTTTCAGGGCTTCTACAGGAGTCAAAGAAAAGCCAGCATTTCAGAGACTGTAGTGGGCTTTTCAATATCAGGAGACATTAGCCCTTCACAGAAACTTTTAGGGACAAGACAGACAGAATGCTATTACATTATTTCTGCCAAGCTGATCAGATAAACTCCCAGGTCACACAGTCCACAGAGGGATGCAGAAAACACTGATAACTTCATGAGAAGGCATTAATTTCTCAGAAGGAAATCGGGGAAATGGAGAAAAAGAAAAAGCCATGCAGTCTGAAGCATGCAGAAGACAAAAGGCAATGATGCAACACGTTTTAAGAATGACCACACTGACATATTCAGGGAAAGAATTTGATCAAAACATGCCACATTTTATCGTTCACACTTAGACAACACTTCTGCTTTTGTTAACTCAAGAAAACTAAAATTAAAAGGCACAGAAAACTAGCAATAAAAAGGAAGCTTCCTATTTTTACCTTTTTAACCATTACTCCCCAACTCCAAAGTCCCTGCTGGCATAATTTAGATTTATTACACTTGTGGTTAAAACTTATTAATCTTATCCAGTCTGTTGTCAACAAATATTAAAGCAGTAGCTCACAACTTTTTTCAGATTTTCCAGAATACAATCTCAATGTTTTATATGCAAACACACTAAAAAGCCAATACATTGTCCAGACACAGATACCCTGTTGCACCTAATAAATGCAAACACAAAACACTGTTTATGCTCCTATTTTGATATAACTATAGTTGTAACAGTTCTCCAGGAGGGCAACAGGGTCTTTCAGACTATCATGCTACTTGGTTTTGCTTTGTTTTAAAAGATTCCCTTCAGCAGACTGAAGATTCTCACACTAGCTCCCTCTTATCTTCAGACCAGAACCTACTATTGTCTAAAGGTACCAAAAAGGGTTACCTGCTTTTAATAGGACTGTTCCAAAATTAAGATAGGCACTGGCATTAACACTTAGAATTTCATAGCGTGAAGGCCTTCTTAACACCTCTATCAGTGACTTGGTAAAGGAGGCAAAACAGACTCATGAGGCTTGCAGAGGACAATCAACTGGGAAGTGAAGCACCTGATACTTCAGAGCAAGCAGGGCTTGCATGAGGGATCCAGACATCTGGAAGAATGGGTTAACAGCAGCCTCATGAAATACAATGAGGACAAATGCCAAATACCAAGTACTGCCCCAGCAAGAGCCCTGCAGCCCTGAGGCAAGGGCTGGAAAACAGCTCTGGAGCATGGCCTGGGCATGGGAGGGCTGTGAGCTGAGCCAGGGCCCCAGCAGCAACATAGGTGCCCAGGCATCAGTGCCCCGGTTCTTGTGAGGTGGTCACAGCCCTGGGAGCCAGGAGAGGGTCAGAACTGTACCCTCTGCTCGGTTTTTGTCAGACCCTAGCTACATACTGCCTACAGTTTGGATCTCTAACACAAACACCAACAACAAAATGATGGGAGGTGAGAGAAGGTTACTGATACCGTGGGGCTGGAGACTTGGTGCAGCAAGAAGTGGCTATAGGACTAGGACTGTGGCTATAGGACTAGGGCTGGCTCAGGTCAAAGGAGGGATAGCTTCAGGGGCATCCAACAGCTCCTCCACTCCCTCCCATCAGCATGGCACTGATCAGAGGGAATGCAGAAGACATAGGCTCTTCACAGTGGTGTGTGGATGGAGGGCAAGAGGCAGCAGCCCAACCTGACATAGGAGAGGCTCAGGCCCATGAAGACAGCCCAGAAGTGGGGCCAAGACCAGGGAAAGTTTCACACCCTGGCAAGGAGGGGTGAAGTCCTGAACAGACCCCATGGCTGAGCCTCTGATAGTTCCCGACAGAATGAATTACGCTGTCATTGTGTGAAAAACAGCAGAACAGTTTCCACCAACAGACAAAGCGAAAACTGAAAGGTTTGGCCTTTTGCGCCCTCTCATCCCTCCAAAGGGGCAAACTTCCCTTTGTCTTTTCCACATCACTTAATTCTGGCAACATATAAAGAAGTCAGTATATTTTTCTGATTCAGACTGTGTAACATATTACATAAATTTAAGCAGGTTTGTTTATAGTTAAGAGTTTTGACTTGTTCTACCTTATAACTACTGAATTTATTCTGCTTAATATAGAACCATTTCTCTTTCAATCACGGACACTTTATTTTCTTATTACGTCTATCACAGTATCATGTATTTAAGGAAGGCACATGATAGTATTTTCATCCATTCCACTTAAAGACACATACCAAGTTCCTGTATGAAGTTAATCACAAAAACACTTAGTTTCACAGTTAGGTCAATTTTTCACCATACAGTAATCATGTACCAGCAACAAGCAGCAACATGTTTATTGTGATGGCTTTTGACACGGGTGCAAGACTCACCCCTCCTGCCTTTAGCAGCTTTCTTCTGAATTCCTCTGTTGGGTTGTTGAATGTGAGCTTTTCACAGCGGAGGTGATTTACAGGTGGGTGGCCTTCAAGGTGCAGGAATAAGTCATAGTCAAATCGAACTTTCTTAGGTTCTTCCTGAGGGTTGAAAATAACCAGACAGAAACATCTAGCACCAAAACTAACTAAGCTGAAAACAAAGACTACATAAACACTGTCAATTAAAATTAAAATTACATCATTTTTAACCATTCTCTGTGTTCTCAGACACATATGGAATTTACCAAGCATCAGTTGAGCTACAGTAATTTAGAGAATCAGAAAAGCTCCTATCAGCCCATGATAACACAAGGAAAAATGCATGAATTTAATGAAATCCTGACAAGGCTTAATTGACACTGTTAAGTCATGTTTGTCCCAGGCTACAGACAGGCGTATAGGCAAGTGTAATGATTCAGCTGACACAAGGGAACTCAGTCAAAAACACAATCACATTTCTGAGCCCTAGAGAGTACTGAAGACAGTGTAGTAAGTTTTGAATGCAAATTTCTCTACTGAAGCCAAACTATTGTTTTCTTCACAAGTTATAGAACGCAGGAAGTATTAAGCTGCTGCAGCCAACTATGGGGTGGGCAGCCAACTACTTATGAGGTCTGCTCATTTCTTAAAGAAACTTCATTGTCTTGAACAAGTGTGGTCAGATAGAGTTCAACTGTTCCACCAGAACTTCCAAGCAATTAAAATTCTCTGCCACTGCAGTGAAAAAATGAAATTAAATGTTCCCTGTACCAATACGGAAAGAGAAAAAACAGAAGAGGCAAATTTATCTTGGAAGAAATCACCAGTGCTCTAGTGCCCTGAGAAAGCCTCAGCTGAAAAAAGACACTGGTGGCATCAAACAGACTTCAGTATCTTCTATCTGGTATTGCAAACTAAGTACATTTTGTGTTACACATTTACACAGCCCTTCTAGAAGCTGTATGTGCATTAAGTGCTTTTTTAAGATGCTATTAAGCAGCCCTTCCTCCAAAGGTCCTGATGTGCAATGGAAGTCACAAACTCAAGCCTTAGAAAAGAACAAAAAAAAAGTCAATTTGAAAAAAGTTTCAGTAAAAAGGGAACCATGAGGGAAGAGTAGGAAGAGATACAGCAAAGCCTTAGCACATATCCAACACTGCATGTAATCAAAACACATGCTCTGTTCAGTGACAGATGCTTAAAACATTCACATTAACCATGCTGAATTTTGATTTAGGATTCCAAGTATGTGAAGAACAGAAAGCATAGAAATCTCAGTTATTCTAAAAGTTAAATCATAGGCTTCAAACACAGCCAAGGGACATCCTAACCTGTCCCAACACTAGCCTTGGAGCAGAAACAACAAAAGGGGACCCAAACTAAAAGGCTTGCAATTGTCTATTTCTGAAGACAAAAGAAAGCAGTTTCCCTAGATGGACTATTTTCATAGTTCTGTCATAGTTCATAGAAATTACAGATAATTTTCAAAGGCAAGCATAGATGATATTTCTTGTTTTTAGAAATATTAACATGATTTCATGCAGAAAAAAATGGAAGTTATTCCTTGGTCTGCTTAGAAAACTGCAAAGTTGCTATAGGCAACAAGTTGGTACCAGCAGCTTTGTCATAAAAGCCAAGTTGCAATAATTCAGAAATTGTAGTCTTCAAACAATTTTGTGGAAAGTCAGATGAACATAACCAGTGATTAAAAAGCAGACTTACTACACAAAAGACCGCCAGTACCACTGCACTGCCATTATTTCCAAACAGGGAAGACAGAATGTGCTGCAGTTTATGAGCCTTATTCCATATGAACTGCATTTTCCAGAGCAGCAGTCTTTGACCTAAAAGCATTTTTAAGGACTTCATCTCAATGACTAACTACAGCCTGCTGTTGCTGAATTCAGGAGCAGGGGTTGGTTGTAATTTCCGTAACTCTCTAAAGCTTGGAATATTTTTCTATCATGATGAAATACCTATTAAATTTCCTACCAGTTTCTGTTTAGTTCTGGGAATGGGAAGCCTTTAATCCTCTGTGGTCCAAGTGCTTTACTGGACCCCTCCTTTCTCTATCCATGAGGATATTTTCTGAATTAGAAATTGAACCTCTGTCTACTTTAATAAATTATGATGGTATGTCTCCTCTTCCTCCTTCTGTCTATCTCCTTTTTTTCTGTATTGGAATACCTGTGAACTGCCTTGGTGGGGAAAGAGCAGCTAAGCCAGAAGAAATTAGTAATTTACCAGCTCAATTTTTGTGCCACTCTTCCTTTGTATCACACCCACGCCAGGGAAGGGCATGCTGCTGCAGCTGGGTGAGGGACTAACTGACTCACAGTCCAACTCCTGCGTGTTGTATTCCATGACACCAAAAAGGGGTGAGGGGTGCTTGCAAACTTCCTAATTCCACATGGTGCTTGAGAGTAAGGAGAGTTGTAATCACTGCAGCCCTCTTGATCTCAGTCTAAGCCACAACTTCTCCTGGGAAACACCTGAGACTTGCAGTCTCCACAGTCAGAAAAAGAAGCCACAAGTCTGAGTGGAAAACAAAAAGAGAAATGTTGGGCTGGAAGCTTTCTGTAGAGATGCTCAGTGATTGACTCACTGTCTTCTGCTTTGTCTGTGGGATGAGCACTTAATAGATGAGTTGAAGAGACTGGGCTGCTTTCATTAGATTTCCTGAATGAATCAAAACAGCTTCCCTAATAGAAACAGGGCTAAAAAGCATACCAAAAATCCAGTCAACTCACTGAGGCAGTTCTGTTTCATTTCCAACAGCAAACAGGGTAAATCAAGATCTGTTCTTCACAGATTGATACAGGGAACATGTCAGAATTACCTTTTCAAAACCTACAACTTCCAAAGTGCCTGAGCAGAATTATCCACACCTCACACCTTAACAGGGCTTTCTGTGAAAGATAAAAGAATACTGGAATACATACTTGAAGGCACACATAGCTAACCCCAAAAGAAATTTTAAGTGATCAGGGCTCCAGAAAAGGTCTTTTACTATGCATTTCTATTTTCTTTCTGTTTCAGTCTTTCACCAAGCATTCAGCATATTAAAGATGTAATGTTGACTTGATTAAAATAATAATTTCAAACTACATCTTGGTAATATAAAATAAACACACAGGTATCTTTGAATCACGTTAGGTATCATAACAGCTCCACCAAGACATATGACATATAAAGGCAACCTAAATATTACTGTACATTAAACTTTGCAAGATTTTGCTCTTCAATTTCACACAAATCCAGTTCTTTTTATCTGAACTAGTTATTAGTAATGCAGACCCCGTTCTGTACAATTAAAAAAACCCTCTGTATTTGCTATTTGATAGACTCACAGTAAGTGCAGCAATTACTTAGAATGTGAGGTATCACAATAACATAAGTTTTGTAGAATGGCACTGGGTTTGAGCCTGGTAGTGTTGAATGTAATAAGTACTTACATGCAGTCGAAAAGAAACCTTTTTAACAGACAAAGGATGCAAGATTTAAAAAAAGACTGTTTTGAAAGATGAAAACCTGAACAAATTATAAAGATTTGTAATACTAAAACAGAAGAATGAGTTCATTATGTAATCAACATAATCAAGACTGGTGTCCTTTCCTCAAGTTTAAGTGGCTCTTAAACTTCTTTAAGCCTTGTTTAAAGTCTGTCCACTTTTTAGCAGTGCTAGTAATTCTTCTGAATAATTGTATTATACTTCTCCTTTTTAATAAGGCAATTTTAATTTCACAGACTTATCTACTAAATACTATCCACCAAGAGTCAATACTCTTGGGTGCAATATTCAACTTCCCCATCAGTGACTTGAACAAAAGGGCAGATCCCTCCTCAGCAAGTTCATTGATGACACAGAACTGGGAGCAGGTGCCAGTACCCCAGAGGGCCATGCACAGGGTGGAGAGATGGGCAGAGAAGAACTGTCTGAAAACTCAACACAGGCAAATGCAGGGTCCCGCACTTAGGGAGGAACAACCCCAGGCACCAGCACAGGCTGGGGTCTGATCTGCTGGAAAGCAGCTCTGAGGAGAAGGACCTGGGGGTCCTGGTGGGCAGCAAGCTGTCCATGAGCCAGCAGTGTGCCCTGGTGGCCAAAAAGGCCAGTGGTGTCCTGGGGTGCATTAGGAAGAGCATTGCCAGCAGGACAAGGGACGTGATCCTGCCCCTGTACTCAGCCCTGGTGAGGCACATCTGGAGTGCCTCTCTTGTGCCTCCTCAGGATGAGAGACATGGAGCTGCTGGAGCAGGCCCAGTGGAGAGTGACAAAAATGATGAGGGAATCTCTTTCCGGAGGAAAGGCTGAGAGAATTGAGCCTGTTCAGCCTTGAGAAGAGACGACTTCTTACTTACTGTTTAAAAGTATGAATAGGGGTGTCAGTGGGTGGAGCCAGGCACTGCTCGGTGGTGCCGAGCAATAGGACAAGAGTCAATGGGCACAAACTGATGCACAGGAAGCTCCACCTGAACATGAGGAAGAACTTCTTTACTGTGCAGTGACTGAGCACTGGAACAGATTGTCCAGAGAAGTTATACAGTCTCCCTCATTGGGGATACTCAAGAACTGTCCTGTGCACAGGACACAATCCTGTGCAGTGTGCTCTGGGATGAGCCTGCTTGAGCAGGGAGGTTGGAACAGATGAACCCCTGTGGTCCCCTCCAACCTGACCCATTCTGCCATTCTGTGAAATACAATTATGCATTCTAAATGTTATGGTAATCTTGGGTTGAGGAACAGCATTGATAGAGATAGCTTTAAATCTAACTCTTAACCAAGTTTGCAAACTAAACTTGAAAACTTAAAAAAACCCTCACTTCCACATGATTTTTTTTTCTTATGAAAAACATGGGATTCCATACCTTGTTTTTGAAGTAAACCTCAATTGGTAAAATGAAACCAGCATATCCAGATTCTTCAACTTTGTAGGGTGGGTCCTTGCACACTGAAACAGAGAAAAAACAGTATTAACACAAAAAAACCCCCCATGTTTGAAATTTATAAGCAAACCACATGAGTAAATCTGTGACTATAGTTCTATGTGGCACTGATACAAAACTGCACACACAGTAGGACCCAACTCAACTCAACCTGAATTTTGCAAGCAAATTTTTCTTGCCTGCATGAAACCTCTACTTTATGGGTAGGAAATCTTTATTTCAAATTTGAAAACTTTATTATTGGGGAAGGGAGGACACAACACAGCATTCCACCACACAGTGAAAAACATGAGGAAGGTTCAGTATGGTACTATGTCAAAGTAACATCCAGGTTTTCCTTACAGGATTCAGCTTCTCTAACAATACAGTGAATATTACTAGTTATAATACAATCTTTTCCTTCAAGTTCTCAGTTTAATGCAAGGGCTTTTAGTTACTTCAAGTCCCCACAGTACTGAACAGGAGATCTCTGAAGAAAGTGGCACTAGCTGTCAACTCCAGCCAGTGACAAAAAGCAAGTTGTTACAGAACTTGGAACAAAAGCCATCTCTGCCTTCTCCTGTTTGATTGCATGGCAATCTCATCACAGAATTTAAGTCCATGTAATACATTAGCACAGAGGGAGGCTAAGCTTGAGAAACCATGCATCTAACTGCAGCATCAGCTGAGATGCTTCCAAATGCTGCAGTGCTATGCGTGACTAATCATGTCTATGGCACTACCATCTCAGTGAAGGTTTCTCTACTGCAGATTGGTAGAATGATGCAATTAATAACAGAAAGGGTTGACTTCTTCAAGAAACATTTCCTCTGTCAACCTAACTGACTGGAAAAAAAATTCAAACTATCAGATGAATCACAATTTGCTCAGATGTATACTCCTTTCAGAACTGCCTGGTAGTTTACAAAAAGAATGTACGGCAATTAACTGCACAGGGCCTGATTACCAAAATTACTCTTTTTAGCAAAGCACCACAGATGGGCACTTAAAATCCTTTATCATCCTGAAAACATGACAAGGCCCTTCAGACACATACAGGAAAATAAACAGTCTTACATTCCCAATAGTACAATCAGTACTTCAGCTTTCTGAGGACATGCAAGCTTGGTTAATCCCCACGTAAACAAACACAGCAGAATTTTCTATTACTGCCTTGCCATTCTCTTCCTGGTTTGCTAGCACCAAACCCCTCAGTGGTGAGGGAGATTACAAGTCCTTGCTCACCTACTGCAGTTGGCTATCGCTACCTAGTTCACTCCACACAGGTAACAAAAAGGGAAAAGGAGGGAAAAAAACAGAGCAAGAATAATCGCTTTTACACACTCTTCTGCAACACTGTCTTCTTGAAGCTACAGAAGTTACTCTGCTTCTCCTGGCAGAAAAAACCAGAGGAGTATAAATCTCTTGCAAAGCGAGATTTGAAAGGTCTTGAAAAAAAGCATTATGATGATTGGTCAAATCTAAGAGAATGGTTTCAGACTTAAGGTCTTCAGTTGAAAACTGGAAGAACCTCCCAGAAATAGTATTTCACCTTCTATTGGCACATCTCCTAAGACATGCCAGCGTTTCAAAAATGTAAATATAACAGTCCTAGTTAAGCACAGAGGTTACAGTAATACGTATTGGCAATTTTTCAGTTAATGATAAAGGAGCCTTCCTGCTCCTCCTCCACCTTCAGAAGACAGCTTGAGGAGAAAGCCTTCACAATATTTTTTTAATGGTCATGTACAGAAGACTGAAATCCACTCACACAAAAATGGAGTAAGATTGCACAGCAGATACTGAATCAGATGGAAACATAGAGGCTTTTGAAAAAGTGATTTCAGGCTGCGTATTTGTGACAAATCACAAATATCACATCAACTTCTTCCCGAGCACTTAATGGGTGCAGAAAACCTCATTAGCATAAATATTTTTTATTGCCTCCCTCATTTAGCTCTTCTTGCAGACGTACACAGCTGTTTGCCATGCTGAATAGTACCTTATCAAAGTCTCACAGTTCTTTAAAGAGTCTGTAACAGCTGCCAGTTTTGATAGAGCCTCAATAATGGGCTACAGAACAATCATCAGGAAACTACTCAGGGCGTCTTCCCAAACTGAAAGACGGGATTTTAACACAAGGAAAATTCTGGTCTTGTGAATGAAACCTTCCTGAAGAGAAACAGAAGTGACTGAGCAAAGCTCAGTGCTATTGTGCATGTGTAGACTGCAGCTGTTACATTTTTGCTCACATTTTTTGTGGAAGCCACCGCTGGCAGAAGGTACTGACAGAAATGGCATCTCTGGGCACTCTGAAACAGCACTCCCTGGCCTAAGTTCTTTTTGTGTTATTAGACTGTCATAAGGAGTAACCAGGGCTGCAGTGACGTGTGGTTTAGCCAAGCCAACAGGAAATCATCTTAGCAAGGTATGCTGAGTGGAGAAAAGAGAAGTGGCAAGAGTTAGGTAAACCGCAGAAAAGGAAGTAAAAAAATAAAAACAAAAAAAAGCCAAAACCAAACAGGAGAGGAGAAGAGAAAAGGGGAAAAAATCCCAAACCTGTAGTGCAGAAGGTAAAGAGAAATAAAAGCAAATTGCAAATACAGACCAACAGAACACAATCAACAACAGAAACTAGGTAAGAGTGATTTTGAAAATGGAAGCATCTGGAAACTCTAACAAATTTCCCAAAGCTCACTAGAAAAAAATAGGCTCTGCTGGACTAGATACATAAGCAGAAAACACTACCCTGCTACAAACAATTTCCTCCTGATCCAGAGGGATAAAGGCATTTCACCTCTGACTGTTCCTTTCCTTTTAAGTGGCATCTAAAAATGCATTTTAAGTGCCGGACCAAGTGTCTTGAACACCATTATCACTAAGACTTAATTATTACGGCTAGGTTTCTTTCTCCTTAGGAAAAAAGCTTGTACGATCACAATTTTCTCCCTCTCTACTGTCTCTTTTGACTAGGTGGTCCAAATTCAAGGCAGTCTCTACAACAAAAAACTGGTGTCTGAGAAGTCAGTTCCAGAGAACATCTTCACTAAGACACAGGAAGAAGCAGGCAACAGCATACAGAATAACAAACTAATCATAAGAGCGTCTGCTGTCACAAGAACTATAGGTCCAGCAGAAGAGAAGTGAAAAAACAGAAGCAAAATTATACTTACAAAATTATATTTCTTTAGACGCACTGGCCAGAGTGTAAAATGTGGGGGTTTTGTTGTCTGTGCAAGGCAAAATAAGGAGTTTAGCTCAGTTGATAGAGCACAGTGCTAATAACACCAAGGTTGTCCATTCAATCCCTGTAGGGGCCACTTAAATGTTGGACTCAATGATCCTTGTGGGTCCCTTCCAACTCAGAATATTCTGTGAGTTCATGGTTCTGACCTCTTATTGTATCTTTGTCAGAATAATAGTTTCTCTTCTCTCATAAATGAAAGTTTTAGTCTTAACATATTTGCAAATACATTTGCTAAACAGATAGATCAACTAAAACAATTTTAGGAGCCATTTTGAAATAAAAATAGGAGCTCAGGCAACACAGTCATACAGCTGAAGTCTGTCCCTTATGTTCATCATGTTTCATTGTACTGTGGGGTGAACACTGCTGTACCAAGCAGTAACTTGGTATGTTCAAGGCCACAGAATGGAAATTAGATCAAACAGGTCTCTAACTATAGCTAAAGCTATTGCCAAATGCTGCATAGGAGCTTGAATACAGGTGAAACCAAATGACTAGTCAAGTCGTAAAAAGATAGAGGTAATAGGGGAAGGCGTAAAAGCTAGAGCAAGAAGGCTCAGGTCCTAGGACAAGAAGAAGGTGGAATTACAGTTTTCGTTAATGCTGAAGAACCATACACATGTGCACACATGCACAAATGCATAGGTGATGAATTCTAGAACTGTGCACACCTCAGGTGCTCACCTAGAGTATACTGTCACTTAACCTCCTGTGACAGAGGACTATTCAGGCACTCAGCTGCAATGCTAGCTGTATTACAAACATTTCACAAACAGGAATAGTCAGAAAGATAGCGATTATGCTGATCTGTTCATTTTGAGCTGCTTTCACATACAAACAGGTTCCAGTAATTCACAGATGATGAAAAGCTATTGAAACGCTCCTCAAACAAAACCTGCCTTCCAGCAAGCAATTGCGAGTTATCAGTGGGCATCAGTAACAACATTATCATTACTACTCTGTGATTTTACAAATAAGGATTGCTTCTCAATAATGATTCAGTATCTGTTTAGGTTACATTGCGCAATCATACTATCAAGAGGCCCTGCAGAGAGACCTTGACAAATCAGAGGGCTGGGCAATCACCAACTGTATGAAGTCTAACAAAGACAAGTGCCGGATTCTGCACCTGGGATGGGGCAACCCTGGATGTACGGTGAGACTGGGGAATGAGATGCTGGAGAGGAGTGCTGCAGCAAGGGACCTTCCTAAATCAGGATATTCCATGAATCTGTGACACTCATTCTACATGTAAGAAAGAGAGGAGCGTGCTCAGTTCTCATCCAGTGCATTCTACACTTGAATTCTTTTGATAATGCCTGCAGAATGAGTTACCCAAGATCACAGAAAGCCAGAACAACGACTATCTGCCCCCTGTTCTATCAGGAAAATACGCCTTTTCTACAGCTCACATAAACAGCTTAAAACATTTATCTCAAATAATTTATTTCTTTATTCCACAAGCGAAGCACTACTTTTTCTTTCACAAATGCATTCCCATGGGTTGCATCAGACAACTGACACTGAAGGAACAGATGCAATCAAGCCACAATGACACATTTTACTAACAGTGACTACACTGAAGCCTTTGGACATAATAATAACAAAATTCTAGTTAAAGCTATCTTTCTTAAAAGCTTTAACATGAGACTCACTTGCCAGTTTAACACTGTTGAACACTTCATTATGTATGGATTTTTTCTTTATTAAATATACAGTCAGAATGAACAAGTAAAGGCAGAAGTTCCCTTTACGCAGATTTCAACACTACATCAGGATGATGCAGAATAATGTCTGCAAGAATTTACACATATTTTATGCATCCTGCAGGATACTCCAGTTTTAAGAAGTGATGCCTTCTCAGAGAGAACTGGTTTAACCATAAGGTTTTTTGTACTAGTATTTTATAGATATTTGCCTATTATTTGCTCATCTTAGTCACCCTTTGACCAATTTTTCCCTCTATTCAACACCACCTTCATTAAAAGAAGTCTCAAAACCAAGGAGTGGCATTCATTTTCAGAGGAAGGCAGATGGTGGTACCAAACCCCTCCTGCATCAATAAGTCAGCTTCATATAATCAGCTGTGATTTCTATAAAAGCTCTTTGACTCTGCTGTTCTGCAGCTCACCTTGCCAGCTGGGGGGGTTCAGTACTTTGATTCTTTAAAAAAAAAAAACCGAAACAGCCTGGAAGAGAATGGCTCTGTTATTTTCTAAGTTCAGGCACACCTCAGCCATTAATACAAAAAAGTATTCTAGGCAGGTTCAGACAAAAACTAGAAAAAGTTACTAAGTTGAGTGTGGGTTAAATAGTACGTTAGATGGTAGGAATAAGGAGTGTCCAGTTGCTATATGCTGACATGCACATCATGAGAAAGATAAAACCCTCAAGTGAAAGCACAGAAGGCACTAAAAGTTCTAAGCCTGGGCTCCAGCGCTGCATTTACAGATATACTACATTCCCTGCCTCACATACAGAGTGACCAGATTCCCACCACTTCTACCAGCTGGATAGGATAGCAAGATACAGCTTATAACCCCTTAAATAAAGTGAATCCTAACTAAATTTTGGAGTGACATTTTCTGTCCACACTGCCTGCTCCCTGACGATTGAACAGCTTCTTCGTCAACTGAGAACAATCAAATACATGAGACAGGAGTGCACAGAAGTCTCCAAGTCTGTGGCTGAGTTTGGACTCAGCCACACCTAGGCTCCATCAGGAATTTAGAAAGCAAGGGGGTCCTCTCTGAACCTTGTGACTCAGCAGGAGGGTCTCGTTTATCCTTTTACATCCTTACTCTTTTCTATCTCTGGTCTCTGTGTAAAGCTATATCTGATTTCACTTTGTGTATTTCATCCATGTAATAAGTAATAGAGTGAACCTTGCCAACTGAACTTCGTTAGTCACAAATTTATATTAAACCTGCTTTTGCTAATACCTTTGACAGTTATTTCTTAAGCAACCTAAACCACTCATTTGCAAGTCACTGTTACATGTGATGGAGCTCTGTTTTCCTGAGGATGGCTGAACGCCTGCCTGGCCATGAAGGAAGTAGTGAAATGAACTCCTTGTGTTGCTTTTCTTGCACGCACAGTTTTTGCTTTACCTATTAAACTGTCTTAATCTCAACCCACAAGTTTCTCACTTTTATCCTTCCAATTCTCTCCCTCATCCCACTGAGGGGAAATGAATAAGCTGTTGGGTGGTGCTTAGATGCCAGCTGGGGACAAACTACAACATTAACCCTTCAGGACTTCCAGCAGAAGGACCATTTTCCTGATATAGAAAGCTCCTCAGGCAGCTGCACACTTTCAGACTGCAGTACGCATCACAGATGGCGCAGAAGCCCCTCCTCTTGACTGAAGGACACAGAAAGCTGTCAACTATATTCTGCAGTGCACACACAAGCAACAGTCCGTACTGAGACATTCAGAAGCTACTGCAGACGTCCAGGATCTCTTATAGTTTATGTCTTCCATCCCTTCTGTCTGCTCCCTCAGGTTTCCTCCGAACAAGATGGGAATGAGAGAGAGATGGGAAAAGAATAAAAAATGAGTATTTTTAAACTGAAGTTATTCCTACATTTCCTGCTTTAATTCTATGTGTTATTTTTTTCAATACAAAGCATTTCTCCAAAATTACTATTAAAAAATACACATGTCTCAGGTATCAGTGGAGTAAGGGACTTCCAGAAAGCATCCGGTCGAGAAGTCTTTCTTAGACAAGCAGGACACTAAAGCAAAAGAAAAGCCCTTGAATAACTGAACTGTAGCTAAGGCTGCCTGGACAGCAACATAATAAACCAAACAATTATCTCTGATGGAAAACACATTAGGTATAACATTAAAAACTCTGACAATAAATGTCAATTTGCCCTGTAGATACCATGAGTATTTTAGGAGTAATAAAAATTTCCAGTAATTGTGCACTAGTACATTCTCTTATTTGTATAGAAGGTACAGCGCTTGGGATTTTCTTTTTTACTGAGAAAAACAGGTCCAACAATTGCAGGATTTGAAATAATTTTTTTCTTGGTTATTAATTATATACCTCTTCTTGCCATTAAAGACTTTGCATAGAGAATATTTTTTCTTAAATTCCAGGCAGATACCTAATACAATAAATCTTATTCTCTATTTTAACTTCATTATGCCATGCAAGCATCAAACCGGGAATAAGCATTTCAGAGCCAACAAAGTCAGTCTGTATACCAGTGATGACAGAACTGTGTCAAAACTCTGGAATTAAGGTTTTACAAGCAAGCCAAGACTAACTTTTTTCCATCACATCTCCACCGTTCATGGTTATTTTACTTGATTCATTGCAGAATGGGTCAAGTTGGAAGGGACCACAAGGGATCATCTGGTCCAGCCTTCCTGCTCAAGCCAGGTCATCCCAGAGCACACAGCACAGAACTGTGTCCAGTCAGCTCTTGAATACCACCAGTGAGGGAGACTCCACAATCTCTCTGGGCAACCTGTTCCAGTGCTCTGTCACTGCACAGTAAAGAACTTCTTCCTCATGTTCAGCTGGAACGTCCTGTGCACCCGTTCGTTGTAGTGGCCCAGCCCACCTCTGGGCTGAAGATTAATGAGGACATTCAGTGGGTGGATCTCCCCGCCCAGGACAGTGGATCTGAGGGCGGGTATGAGGATGATGCTGTGGGTGGCAGCAAAGTGTAGGGCACATGCCCCTGGGTGTCACTCTATATGGCAGTCCCGCCCTCGTTCCAGAAACCTCTTGGTCCCTTGGNCGGTCTTTTGATTGGGTACCTGTCACCCCATGTCTTTTCCCTATTGGTGTATCCCTCTGTACCTCCCTTCTCCTCCCCCTGTATAAAAAATAATGTAACCCTTATTCTGGGCTCTCTGTGGCACCTCTTCCCTGCCTCCCTGTTCTTCCGGCCGGACCAGGGAATAAAGTCTCAGACTGCTGCTTCAAAGAGTCCGTCTCTCTCCTTTGCTCTCACCATTCGCTACCATTTCCACCGGCTGCTGCCAGCCCCTTGCAAGAGGCACAGAGCAGACTGCTCTCTACTCGACTGCCAAGCTGCTGACTGTCCCACGGACCAGGACACACACTGCAAGTCGCCTGCTTGGCCTCCAGGCGGTCAAGCGGTCCAGCGACACCCGTTTCTGCCCATTGACTCTTACGCTATTGCTCAGCACCACTGAGCAGAGCCTGGCTCTGTCCTTTTGGCACCCTCCACCTGTAGATACTTGTAAACGTTTGACTCCTTGTCTCTGTGGTCCTGAGGAGCCCAGAACTGGACACAGCACTCCAGATGCACCTCCCTAGCACTGAGTACAGGGGCAGGATCACCTCCCTTCTCCTGCTGGCAATGCTCTTCCTAATGCACCCCAGGACACCTTTGGCCCTCTTGGCCCCCAGGGCACACTGCTGGCTCATGGACAGCTTGTTGTCCACCAGGACCCCCAGGTCCTTCTCTGCAAAGCTGCTCCCCAGAAGATCAGACCCCAGCCTGTGCAAGACCCTGCAATTTCTTTTGCTGAATTTCAGACAGTTCTTTGTTCTTCAGATGTAACATACTGAAAAATGTAAGTTTTTCTTGTATCGTCCACCTGGTTACCTTCCTGAAGCCGTTCAGAGTAGGCGCACATAAGATCACGAACGCTAGTCTACCTCTCATAATTATTTTAGCAATTGGAGTGTGGGACTAAGAGCAGGAAAACAAAAATATCTCTTCAAACACATTTTATTCATACCATTCACTAACAAATGGAAAAATACAATCAAGTATATTAACTTAAGCAAAACATAGATGCACTAATATGATATGAGCTTAAACTATCAAAGGGTATTGCTAAGGCTAGAACAATTATTTATCATAAACTGTGTGTTTACATGAATCTGCCTGGTTTTTCCGCCTGTCAGCTAGCATTACTTGTGTAACAGAGCAATACAAAGCTCTACAATCAAGAATACCCTGAAAGGGAGAGACTTGCAGTTTGTGTACAAACACTTTTACAATTAATATGATGTAAATGTATGCTTCAGGCATAAACTGAGTTTAACAGCTCTGTTTGCATACAAACAGGTGATGGAAGTGTATACGCTGGCATGCACATAATTATCATAAAAATTATACTATTACACTGTTAGGAATTTTGAGGGAAGAAAACAGCCATGTGAGGATAATGAGTGATTTATAAGGAAGAGGCATCGAAAACGACAACTTTTTTCAACCAGAAATAATTTAAATTGCAGTGCTGTTTCTGACAACTGTAGCATGCCTATAGCTTTATTATTCTACTAAAGAGAGGCAGAATAGAACTATTTAAATTGAAAGGGACCTACAATAATCATCTAGTCCAACTGCCTGAACACTTTAGGACACAGTTCAAGTATGTAGTTAAGGACATTGTCTAAATGCCTCTTAAACACTGACAGCTTGGGGCATTGACCACCTCTCTAGTAAGCCTGCTCCAGTATTTGGCTGCCCTCATATTAAAAAAAAAATGCTTCCAAATGTCCAGTCTGAACCTGCCCTGGCACAGCTTTGAACCACTCACACAAATCCCATCACTGAGTCCCAGGGAGAAGAGATCCGCACCTCCCTCTACGTCCCATCCTCAGGAAGCTGTTTAGAGCAACAAGGTCACCCCTCAGCCTCCTTTTCTCCGAACTAGACAAGCCCAGCGTCCTCAGCTGCTCCTCATAGGACACTCCTTCCAGCCCTTTCACCAGCTTTTTTCCCCCTCCTCTGGACACATTCAGGGACCTTCACATCTTTTTTAAAGTGTGGGGCCCTGCACAGCGCACAGGGCTCAGGGTGAGGCTGCACCACAGCTGAACCCAGCAGGACGATGCCGATCACAGCTGGTGCTGCTGTGTCTGATGCAGCCGGGATGGGGTTTGCCCTCCTGGCTGCCCGGGCACTCGCTGCTGACTCACACCGAGCTGCTGCTGGGAGCTGACCAAGGCTTCCAGTTCATCCTGTTTGTTTCACACACTGCGTGTGTGGGTGTACAAGCAGTTCAGATACACAGAAAGATACATATACCCACACTGAAAGGTACAATATATGAATTCACTAAAGCTAGCCACTGATACATTTCTTCTCAAGCTCTGAGCTCTACATTCTGTACAGCTGACAAAATCCCCTTTGCACACAAAATGGAAGCAGAAGGGAAAGAAATAGAGATTGGGCCATAAAGGCAGAAAATCTTCAAAGGGGCACACGGCCTAACCCTGAATAATTGGTTTTGCTGTAGGTCAATTCCAGCATGAAGTGAACAAACAGTTTTTGAAAATCCTCACCTTAAAAAATGCTATATTAATGAAATTGTATTTGCACTAATAATCTGATGGAAATCTGTAAAACAATAGAAATAAAGTGACCAAGCTGTTCAAATAGACTTTTAGTAGATCAGAGCTACAGTTTTGCCTAAGAAAGCTAAGTGTTTTCTTATGCATAAAAGCCATTAATGAAGCAGTACTTCAATTCTGCTCTTTTGAAAATATCAGGAAAAAAGTGGACAAAATTGCATTTGCAAACTGGTCTTTTCTCTTTTAAAAAAATGCCACAAAATTAACTGGAAAGCTATTGACAGAAACATTACCATGGTTTTACTCATTTATATGCTACAGAGTAAGTAATTCATTCTGTAATCCCCAGTCTGCACTTGTTTCTGAGAGAAGCAACACAGCGTTGTTTCCAATTTTCCAGTCAGTAACATCTTTCCAATTTCACTGTTGAGCTGCAGGCATTCACTAATTAGGAAACAGTTTTGTTGATAATTCTGGAGGACCGCTTTTGGGGGTTGTAACTATTTTAGTTACGCAGATCTTGAAAATAAAAGTGAAGTGCTTCCTAATAACATTTACACAGACAAACTGCTAACATTCATTTTTTTGACCAAATACCCCAATCTTTGTTCAGACAGCATTATCACACCAAAAATTCATTTAGAATCACTGGCAAAACTAACTTTTGGGTTTGTGAAGAATACTCCAATGGAAACACTAAATTTTTTGCTCTTTCCAATGCACTACTCTTGTCTTGGTATGCCTCTGGCACATAGTTTCTCCATGTATTGTATTTGATTAAGTAACAGCTTGAAAAACAGAGAGTATAAATAATTCAGTGTAAACATCTTGAACAAAAATTAGAGTGCATACCACCAGCCAGACATACAGGAAACAAGTAATCTTAAACCACCATTGTTTCATTAGCAGTCATGGCTCAAAAAGACTGCACAGGAACAGAAAACTTTAGTTTTCTTCAGTTTTGATAAGGGGAATGTAATGATCCACTTTGGGTGAAGAAAGGCAATTCAAATCTGCAAAATGGTATATGTGTGACAATTTCCTTCAGTATAAAAAATACCCTCCATTTAACATTCATTTATAATTCTTTCAGGAATTAGAGTACAGGTTGTCTAGAGGACATTAAATTAGTCAAAATGGAAATCAGCATTTTACACTAGCATATCAGGTGCTTTCAAAGCAGTCATGCTCTCAACTTTTTCATCTAAAAACAGATTTCCTTGCTTGGAGACAATTTATCCAAAGCATTATTTCCCACAGCAGATTTGATTGACAATAATTAACTGCACAAGAACGGTTTTCAAAATCTGGCATATTTAATTCTAGAGGTCTTTACCTTTCTTATTTTTTATTTGTCAGTTTCTTTCGGTTTTTTGTTTGTTTGGGTATTTGTTTTTGGTGGTTCTTCTTGGTTTTTGTTTTTTTTTTTTCACTAGCAATTGCCCTAGGAAATTGTGTCTTAGATACATCTTAGATTTTGTTCCCAGTCTGATCTTCACAGATTTGAGAAAAGAACACCCCTAAGCACAGTCTGCATGCAATTTATTGTTAAGAAACTAAAAGAAAGGTTATGTGTCTGTTTCCCTAATCAGAGCAAAACTCTAAGCAGGCTTCCCCACTTATTTTTCTGTGTGTTTTCAGAAGATTAAGTCTTGCCACCAGCCAAGTGTTTTAAAAATATTATGATTCATCAAAGACAGGTGATCTTAGTTTTAAAATTCACAATGCTCCTAGAAATTTAATCTCAAAAAGGTAAACTCAACTGACATCAGGCACAAGTTTGACTGTCACATTTTTAGAGCAACTGTTTGTCTTTGTCTTTCTTTAAAATTGCTTTTCAACCCAAGCTAGAACGCCAAACCTAGGTGTAAGAGAAAAACTGCCTCCTAAAACACCATCCTTCCCCCTTTTTTTTCCTCTTGTCACATGATAGTCTGCTGCCCCTTACCATAGTTTCCCTTGCAGGTAGGTAACACTGGAGCCTTTGGACACTTTTGGAGACTTATAAGGGATGGCAGACAGGGAACACCTAGACCCAAGGACAGCAACCCATAAGGACAGTTACTAGTATTCACATGAATGGCAAAGAAAGTACAACTTGTGACTAAAAAGCACACATCCTTATTCAAAGGAAGTGGGAGAGGAAGATGCAATAGACAGCAGCAGAAAAGTCTCACTTGGTGCAGAAGCTGGACAATAGCATCACGAGCTCTGCGTTTGGCACTTGTGCAGGCACTGGAAAGGGTTCCTCTTGTGCAGGTGCTGCTCTGCCCCATCCATCCATTTAAGGGAGCACTCTGCATCTTCTATAAACCCACATATACCCTAATACTTCTCCTGTAACATAGGCCTCATAGCAAGTGAGGTTGAACCTCTGCTATCACACATTTCCCCTGCAGCAGCAGCAATCAGCAGCCCTCACTCAGCCTGGACCCAACAGCTAGGATCACCTCCTTGCTCCACACCACCCAGGTGCACTTGTGTTCCCCATCTGCTTCCCTGCCACCAGTTATAGTAAGGGCTACTTCTGAATAGTCAGTTATCTGAGAAATTGAACACAACAACAAAAAAACCCTTGTCCTAAGTAAGGAGATCATAGTATCAGAAAAATGCCCATCTACAGCATCATGCTGAGCTAGCACTGAAGAACCGTGCCACAAGCAGAATCCAATATACTACAAAGAAAACACTAATAAAATTGAGGCTGAAGACTCCCTGGTGCATTTCAGTATAAAAACCTGAAGCAAGGCCTGTAACACGCCAGTAGGAGCGCTACAGCTGAAAGGTGCGGAGAGCCTCGAGGCGGAGTGGACCGAGACAGATTTTGTTCTAGCACACAACCTCCACGTCCATCTTCAGGAACTGAGTGCTGTCAGTAGCAGAACTTCAGCCATGCGCTTCACAAACTAAAAATGTTTCCATGGCTGTTTGCCATCCTATTTCAGACTAAGATCATAGGAAATGCTGAAGGAGGTGGAATAAATCAGTCACACAGTTGTCACCTGCAGAAATGCCTAAAGAGGCTTTCTGCAGGTCTTGAGATGAGAGACATGTAGATCTCTGCTATTTAATAATCATTTGCTTTTAAGAGTCCTTCAAGTCAAACCTTGTTAATATAAGTAAAAGTAGAACTAAACTAAGAGAAGCAATCGAAGGACAGATACTGAAAACACACATAGCAGATCAACTATTTTTAGAAGTTACTGCTATCTCTCAAAATGTCCTGAAGTTACTTTATGAAGAATATTTACTTACGTACACAAAAGACAGCATGAGAAAAAACAACTGAGCTGTATAATGGTCCACATAGCAGTAGCAACAAACATTCTTCATTTCCCTCAACTATTTACATGCCTCTGCAGACAGCACAAAGGATCAACCACCTTCTGCTTCAGGGTAGATTCTAGGGAAAGGATAAATTAACCACATCTTTTCCTTGCACTTTGTTAAGTGTTTAGTTAAGAGCAAAAGTAAAGACAGACGGAAATTAACGCTGAGCCATTCTGAATTTTTCCTTCACAAGCAATCACAAACAGACATTCTTAATCTTTTCCACAGACAGAGCAAGCTTAAGTGTTTAAGACACCCAAAACAAGAGTGAGCAATAGTAGGGATGGCCACTTTACAGGTAGTGGTACACACCAGGAGAGAACTGCCCAGTCATAAAAAACCCACAGCAAAGTCAGTCTTAAAACAAGGCTAAAAGTTGAATGCAGGGTCAAGATGGTATAACCAGCTCCTACTTGAAGACTTCAGAACCAATAAAAATATCAGGGTGGGCTGGAGAAGTAGCACATAGACATAACGTACTGCAGGAAAAAAATCATGAAACAGAATTAATTCAGAACACTCACAGCAGCAATCTTAATTTTACATATTAAACAGGCATATTGTTTTGACTTTCATCATTCTTAATGAGGTATTTTTCAATATGAGTGCTATTCACAACATTTATTAATGACTGAATGTAAGACAGGTAGCCTACTGGGAAAAAAACCATCTTGATAAAAGAGAATTATGTTATGTTCCAGCTGAGCATAACAAAGACAACCAGCTGATTTAACATAACTTCCTACATTTAACAAGATAATAACAAATGGTAATCAATGTAGAAAGAAACACAAGAATTTTAAAAGACCTGCATTTAACCCGTAATTCCATTTTCAGTAACAGTAACTTAATACTTAGTCTTCTTTATGTTCATAAGTGGGTTATCTCTGTAACTGGATGACTGGCTATTTCAGTTAAATATGTATCTGCTCTTTTGCAGCGTAACGTAATTACTCTGGGTAACAGAATTGCTGTAATACTCATGATATGTTAACTTGCCCTGATCTCTTAGAAGATTAGAACATAAAATCAGGGAAAGCTCAGAAACTTCAAAGAAAGCACAAAAAAGCATGAATTGCAACACCACTGAGAAGAGCTAAACTAAATCTGCTACACACTTTTCTCAGGTAACATAAATAGGGTGCACAATCACGTGCTCACAAATGCCACTGACGCAGCCCCAACATACACAGAAAAACTATTTAAGACAGCTAAGACAGCTCCAGACATCGATGCCCTTTCACAAACAGATGAGAATCATTTATCTCAATTTTTAGTCTGAACTCTCATCAAAAGATTCACATAACACTTTCCAATAGTAAGGACAAATTACTGTGACTTCAGAAGACATCAGTTACCTAAAGTGGCCGCTGAACAATATGCGCTAATATTCTCTCGGGCCTGCCCATGCTTTAAACCACCTAATCCACTTAATCTCTATTTGCCATCATATCTGTACATGAACAAACAGCACCTGAGTGTTTCAAACCTGTAATTAATTTAAGAGACACAGTAAAGCTCTTACAAATACATACAGTAGCTACAGGAAACATAGGAAAGTGCAACAATATGGCAAAGAAAATGCCAGTGGAACTGTCACTTTCTGAAAGTAGCATGTTACCAGCTTCAGCATCTAATTTCAGTCCCATCTTTAAAAAATGGATGCTTCACAGCAGCACTCCTGCAAAAGTAGCCTTCTGTGGCATTAAACACACTGCACTTCAGACTTATGACATCCCAGAATGGACTCACAGATTTGAACATACAGTGGCAGTGCAAGTGCTCTCCTTCTCAGGGTAACTTCGAAGCCTCTAGGAGAGAGGTGTATAGCACTTCTGTACTGGCTCTGGCTGGGACAGAGTTAATTTTTTCAGTGTCTTAAATGGGGCTACCATAAGCAGATCCTTGTTACCTAGCCTCAGTTATCAGGCAAGAAGCCAACACACCATATTTCCTGTGAACCTACAAACTACAGCTTGTAAAAGTGTTTAAGCTCAAGTCCATGTATTTTCTACAAGTAAGAAATATGTTTGCTAAGTTAAAGTGATCAATCTCCATTGTTATTTTAATGTAAATATCGTAACTATTGAACAATGCAATTTTCACCTTTGTACCCTTACTGACTGCTTTTACAGTAGAGAATTTGCCAGGAAACCCCCAAGGTTCATGTGCCAGTGACCCAAGCATTTGGCAGAGACTTTGGAGTATGGATTCAACACCATTAATGAAATGAGTAGGTTCCATGGAACTAAAAAAGAAAAAAAACCCTGGCCTTACATTTGTATACTGACTTGCACTGAGCACTTTTCTTTGGTTTATTTCTGCTCTTCCAGCATCCCCCAACCAACTGTCCTCCTAGAAAAGTAGGTAGGTATGTACAAGAATCCATACATTTGCCTCTGCCACTGCTGTTTCCTGTATTAACAATCAAAAAAAATACAGCTATGACTGTCCTAGGTGTTCAGATAACCACAATTCTACACTGAACATTTGACAGCTGCCCATATATTTTAGCCTTTGAAAGCATACATAACTGTGTAGGCAATGTGAAGCCTGGACTGCAAGTCAATCCATCCAACTCCTCCAAGGAGACTAAGTCTGCATGAAGATCCTCAATAAGTGATTAAAAAAAACCTTTTGGTTTCTCTCCCATGTCTTCTTCCAGAGTTCCCTCAAAATGCCTGAAGTAACTGTCTTATAAATACATACTGTTATCAACACTCTTGGTCCCTCAGCTTGGGGCTGGGAGTTTAGGGGGCATGGAATAAACTTCATGCTGATTGCCTATCCGAGAACAAAGGAAGTGACTAAAAACACTGTTCTTTGGGAGCATAGCGTAAAAGCTTCACTAATATCCCACTTCCTCCCCTGGAAACAATTTCATTTAGTTACTAAAGGAGACAGGATTTGCTTATTACATATTTCTAAACAAACCTTTTGGGTTTTTTTACTTTAATGCTTTGAACTAGGACAGCTCATTCATTTCCTACTGTCTGCTTCCAGGAGGCACAATGAAGGATCTTTTTCACCACACTTTTAAATGAGAATATGATTTTTTTAAAATGGTGGAGCTAGTTATTGTTTGACACACATCAAACATTGGGAAATAATTCAGATTAAGGGTTATGACTGGGAATAATAATAATTGAATAATAATAATTGAATAATTGAATAATAACCTTGAATATAATGCTGCTAATTAGTTATTCACTTGGGAGAAAAATGTGGATACGGAGTTACCAACAATTCTTTTTTATTCCCAATTCTCATTATCTTTGACTGTGATCGTTCTTATTTTTTGAAGTTCTTGCTTTGTTCACTTCCCTCTAGATGTTGTTAATATTGACGTATTTTGAACATGCAATGTGTTCAAGCTGACATTCTCCATAAAAAGGGTTCATTTATCCTCTTATTCCTAGCAAACATTACCAGTCTTCATTAGAAAGCAAAGGCAGATGGACAAACCGTGTGTGCGCTTTTGTTCCCCACTCCTTCTCATCATCCCAAGAGCAGATATTCAGAAGAATGGGATTCAGCATTTACTCTTCTGCTCAGAGGGGGTCAGTAAAATGACTACATAGAAAGCAGTCTGTTCATCCTTCCCTAGATCTGCTAGGGCCCATGCTGAGAAATACAACATTAGAAGAAAGCAGCATGATTTTTCAGAAGTTACAAAAAAATGGAAAAGCTACAGTCTTTGTCTTGGAAGTTTCACACAAGATAAGAGACCTGTAATACTCTTCCCTTCATCATCTTACCAGACTATGGCTACAAAATGGGGACAACAGAAAAAACAAAAGAATACATACCACTAAAGCTTAAATGCCTCACAAGAAGAAGGAGGGTTTGACTAAGACAGAGAAGTAGTTCTCAGAACAGTCCTTACTTCATCCAGATTTTGGATGGGGTGTGGCCTGTGTGCCTTGGGCATCTTCACCTGTTCCCAAGGCTTCTCTGCAGGGTGTCTTAGTTTCTGGGGGAAGGACAAACCTCCCACATTTCTGAGGAGTTCGCAAGAGTTGATGTGTATCTAGGCTGATGGGTCAGGAAGAGGGACAGTGGAAAAGGACAGTATCAACCTCTGTGTTCCCTGTCCTACACTGGTAGTACTAATTTGGGTCTGTACTCTGTTCCACAAGGTAGTAATTTTCATAAAATATGGAAAAAGTTAACATCCTCAAGACTCTCACGGCTTGCAGAGGGATATGTAAAAGTGAGAAAAAAGCCCTGCTTCCTTAAGGAAAGCAGTATAGCTTACATGTTTCTTACTGCCAGCCATGCTGGTTAAGATTCACTTACACATTGTTTATAGTATAACCTAAGTTTTAATTCATCTGTTCCCACTGAATTTGATTGCCTGCATGTCTGCTCTTTGCTTACAGTAAAAATTCCTTAACAAAGCATTTGTATTCTGATCATCTTGTGAATCATACTGTTTTTTCCCCTCACATTCTATAAAATACAGTTTTCCCACAAGAGCCCCTAATATATACCATGTGTATCAGGATGAAATTCCCAGAGGCTAGTAGCTTAATTCAACTTGTGAGAGTCTCCTTGGCACCTACACATTTTTTCATGGTTAAGTCAGCTGTTGCAGTAAATTAAGTATTAAGAATATATTTAACCCCTTGGAACCTGAACTTAGGCCACAGCAGTTGCTAGTACCTCTAATTTTTTTAAGAAGTTTATTCATTCAGTTTTGTCATCAGTAACATGATTAGCATTCCAAGTCAAGCTAACAGAAGCTTGAAATACAAAGTTATTACTTCAAAAAAATGAAGAACCTTCTTTAGGGAAACTCCACAAAACTATTTGCTCCCCTGGTGAAATATGCTGCTTTACTGAATTTTTTCATATTTTCAGGGTAAGTTGGTTTCCCTAACACAGTCTCTTAAGTCTGTAGTACCACAGACACTTAGGAATTTTCAACCACTTCAAGACAAACAGAGTAGTAACTTAGTTTACATATAAGTGTTTGACCAAGGAAACTAGTATTGTTGGCACCAGCTTAGGGGGAATTTGGGTGGGGTGGGGGGGAATGGGAAACACCTCATTTAATGTCATCTACAAAATCAGTGGCAGAGTCATGAACAGACAGACACTAGGGACTGCTGACTAATAAGACATGGCTTTTCCCATAAAAACCTTCCACTTTGCTCGATTTGACAAAGTTGAACCTGAACCTGGCCTCATATT
>VXBT01009989.1:246-35332 GCA_013400235.1 Oriolus oriolus | reverse complement strand
ATAAGTCAAGATAATTCATTCTGTGAGGTCTTAAAAGCAGCTTCTCCTATTTCTGTGTGATTTTAATGTGTGAGAAGACCCCATATGATGATCTCTGTTGAGAATTATCTGCTCCCCAGGAAGGAGAGACTTTACAATAGTTTTTATTAGAATATCTTTTTTATTATTATTTTACATACAGAAAATTCAAGTTAACTGAATTGAATGGCAGAAATACAATGCATTCAAACATCATTCTCTGCTTTCCCCATCACATGCTTGTGAGCATGCCTATGCTTCCAGTCCTGTCTTGCTGACTCGCAAAAGAAGAGGATTCAGCAGTTCTTTCACTCCTTGGTGAGGCAGAGCACCTATATATCTGCCGAGGCCTATGTGTGCATTGCATGCACTTGGCTACCCAGCCCACAAGCTTCATACACCCCTACAGTATGGTACGTAGCTGAAAGATAGCTAGTAATAGCAGGAAAGATCATCCACAAGAATTACGACAGAAAAAAAGGCAAGATCTAGGGGGAAGCGTAAGTGTCTGTAAGGATGTTTTGTGATCCTTAAAGTGTGCATTTGGAAGCTGATCCGACAAGAATTAGACACAGCTTTTTTTTCTGCAGATGCAAACACAGCTTCTGAAGGAGATGTAGCAGCTAGAAGTGCTCAGAATGTAGCTTGTACAAATAAAGAATTATTATGGTAAGTGTGCTTGTTACGTATTTGATGCCGTATCTGCTTAATATAGCTTAAATACTGTCCGGTACAAAGTCCAGCCTAGCACCTTTTCCAAGGTGAGGACAAAAAACATCTATCCCTGAGCAAGACCTGTCATCTATAGCTTCCAAAGCTCAAACTTTACTTCATGACAGTGACCTAGCTGTGAAATGATTTTGCTATTTTTCAAGTAGTATTTGAAAACATATTCCAAGCATAAAACTAAAAAAGAAAGGGACCACAAAAAAAATGGTTAGTCTACTGCTTAACACACCCTACTCCCAGTTTCTCACTTTAAATGGAGTAACTATGAGAGGTGTTAGCATTTCTTGTTCAGATTCCACAAGTACAAAATACACCCAACAATTCATGGCATTGTGTTGGAACCCCAAGTTCTGAGAGTTTCAGCCTTTCAGTGCTGATAAGCAGCGACTTCCAAAAGCATACAGCATTTGACCTGAGACCTTGGGAAAGACTTCCTAAATTGTGTGATAACACTGAGATTGTTGCTGTATAATTAAAATTATGTCACTGGGTGGAATATGTAGAAATGTAGAATTTCAGTAGTATATATATTTTTTTGTGTGTGTGTTTGTGTGTGTGTGTAACAAGATGGAGGGTTTTGGGTGTAGGCTTCTTGTTCTTTCTTTTCTTCTTCTTCACCTTTCTAGGTGTTCTGTCATTGGGTGAAAGTCCACAGTGCAGAACATCAATGAATAGTTACTGGATTATAAGTAAAAATAAATTTGTTGGCATTTGTTAATTGGATAGTTTGAGATATAAATGACCTTGTTAGCTAGAACTTTTCACCTTTTCTCTGCCTTGTTAATTTTGAGGCTATAGCTGAGTAGCCTTGCCTTAGATAAGATAAAATAAACATCTGAGACCGGAGAAGATTAGGCCTCTCTCTTACTTTTAATTCAAACTCTGGGTAAAAGAACCCACAAATAATAAAGGAAAAATAACAGGAGGCCAGAAATTTACAGCATTGATGCCACGATCTTTGGCCTCTTTACACGCCTGACATCTCCCTCCTTTGTTAAATTAGTATCTTGCATCAAACTCAGTTTGAAGCAAAAGGCTAGTGGAAGATGAACACTAGAATGCCACAGACATTTAGGCCACCAGCACATTCTAGCGAACCTCTTAAAGGACTACAGGCAACACATTTAAAAGAAGTAGAGTCCATTTACAAGACACAGGGGTTCCACATGAACTGAGGGTTACTAACAACACACCTGCTTTTTCCTCCTGGTAGACATCTGAGTTTGTCTGTCCAAGCACATGCAAAGACTACAGCACTGAGCACACAAGTCTCTCACAAGAGGTGACTAAGGGCACCTTGTAAACAATCTATCATTTTTGTAATAGTTTTTATATAGAAACAATATTTGAACTGTTAAAACATGAGAAAGCATTAGTTTGGAAGTCTAGAAACCACCTCTAGAGTGTATTTTGATGTCTTGAAGTGACATTTCTGCTCCCACCCCTCTACGCCCTCTGTCTTTCAGAGATCAAGGCCTGAAATAGACGGGTTTTCATTTTTCTCAAAAATAGAGTCATTCTGATGCACTAAGGAACAAAGACATGAAAAAAGAAAATTACAAACCTTAAAATTTGTTCTGAAAACCACCTAACATAAACTTCATATTTGATTATACTCAATGCTTTCACAAGACTAAAGATCAATAAAGAAATTCACAAATCAACCCACAGCTTTTTTAAAAGGTTTCTTTTAAAAAACAGAAAAGGTTCTCAAAGTTTCACCCAACTCTGTTAATTTCACGGTACCTTCAACCTCTCTACCAAAGACTTTTGTGTAACAGAAGAGCATCTACCTCAACCAACCTTCCACGGACCAAAAGAGGTAATCAAAACCAGAAACAGCCCTTCCCCAAAACACACCTGCACACTGAATTTCTCAGGTAGAAAGGGTGTTTTAATCTATAGCACAAGTTCATCTCCATCATCACCATGATATGATACACACATTCTAATTTTAGTAAGCAGATTCTAGAAGCAAATCAGCAGTTTAGGTACAAAACCCACCTTCTTATAAACGGACTCCAAAATGAGAATCACTTTCTTTAAGAGCTAAAAAGCCTGAGAAAGAGACGCTCTTACCACTCCATTCCTCTTTTCATTACACGTGTGATCCCCCTTTCACACCCCTGCACTCAGGGGCAAAGCAGACTGGTGTGGGATGGGAAACAGGTCCTGCCAGGCAACAGTGAGACACTGCATTCCTTCACAAATACGGCTGCCAGAAGGAGGGATCCCAGAGGTTTGTTTGACACTGAAGGCTGTTCCTTAAATACACCACATACATCACAAATACCAAATTCTACTCTCTTTACCAAGAATGGTACAGCGGGGGCAACAAAAAAAAAAAAAAAAAAAATCAACTACACCAATTGAAAGAGCAATATTTCATGACACTGTTGACAGCACTTCTGCCTAGTAACTCCACTGTCTGCAATACTCCTATTACATTCCAATATGAAAAAGCCCCACACTATTAGCAAAGTAACATTCAGAAACATGAACCAGGTTAAAAAATGGCTAAGTTTTTGCTCAGAATGTTAACAGGTCTTATTTGCATGCCATTATTTTAAGTCCAAATCAAAAGCGAGAAGAGGGAGTTTAACTAGGAATTTCAATTGGTTTGTAAACAGTTTAAGGTCACACGAGGATTACTTCAAGTTGTCTTTATTAACCTAACAATTTAATGTTTAGAGATTTGTTTTGAGAACTAAACACTGTAACAATTTAAAAAGTTTAGTTCAAAAATTTAGGCATGAGAAGTGTTGAGGGGGAGTGATAATCGGTATTATTTGCTTTCTGAAATTATGGTGCTTGAATTACGTCCACCAGAAAAATTTTACTTTCATTACCACAGTGATTTAACAATCACTACAGTTTGTGGACACATGAGTAAGTACTAAAGGAAATAAAGCAAAACAAAAATTCAGACACACACCCCTGCAATCTGAAATTGGTATGTATTTGATCTCTCTTTTTGGAATTAAAGACAGACACTGGTAATATATTACACAAAGAAGTACTTACTAAATTCCAAAGCAACAGCAGAGAGTGGTACAGTAATTCCAGGGGACAGTGAAACTGAGTGGCCTGACAATTATCTGGCCCAACAATGTCCATCATTAGAACTCAGTTCCCCAGTCAGATTATTTAATAAACACTAGATTCTCAAGGTTTGTGTTAAAGGCAACTTTATTCAACTCATTTATACCAGAGAGTTCTTCAGCCACTCCACATTCTCTCAGATGACACAATTAATTGCTGCCTCGTATGAAACCTCCCATCCCCTCTGCTTAAGTCCAACTGCTAGCTGCTTGAAATGTCACATTCACATTATTTAACTGGCACCACACCAGGGGTATCACAGCTGCTGAGTAACATTCCTTACAGGCCCCTCATTACAGGGGCACTAGGATCAGCAGTCAGCCCCACCCAGTTTCCCTGCTCAGTATCCTGTACAGTACAGTTTTCAGCTTGCCTCAAAGCCTCTGCTCCGTGTAACAACAGAGAGCTTCCTACGGCTGGTGCACAGGCAGCCTGCCAGTTCTGTCACTCACTATCTCCCTGAAGATCCCTGTTGAAACAGAGCTGCAGAAATGCTCAAGTCAGCTGTGCTTGTTTCAAGTCTGCATCGATCATCCCAGCACTGAACTAAGAACTTTGAAGGGAAACACTCACAGAAGAAGCTGAAATCAAAGCATCTCAAACAAAATCCCTACTTTGGAAGGGCTGCCATCAATACGCTGAAAACCAAAATCTGATAGAAAAACCCTGTTGGTTCTGACCAGCTGAACTTCTGCCAGAGTTGAAACACAGAAAAAAAAACCTAAACAGTAAACTCCGAATATACAGATGCATAACCTACAGAAAACACTAGCTTTGCACACTGCTCTTGAGCGAGATAGACAATCCTGGCATACGTATCACGTACAAAAGGAAATAAGTGAGAGAATCAAGGTTTTTCACATTCAGTGTATTAGCTGAACATGATTCTACTTTTAATCTTCCTTGGTTTACCTCAAACTTTAGCTCTATGTCAGCGCCCGAAAAAGTATTCCATCTTAGGAAGATGTCACAGCTCCCAGAAATATCTTGCTATAAATATTTAAGATAAAAATTTTGTGTTTTCAATAAACAAAGGAGAAGGTGTGAGAATAAATGATACTTGGTGCAATTAGGTTGCATTTGGCTTTCTGGGTGGCTCTGTGGCTTCTTGAGCGTGACTGCAAAAGAATTCTTACAACAGGCACCTTTTTAGTGATGTAAGATTGCTTAAGGCAAGCTCCCACCTTTCCCTGCTGTAAGGAAAGTGTCCCATCACTGACTTCACTTTCACGATGCCGTACATTAACATCACAGCTGACAAAATCTCATGGATTGGGTAGCCAGTGAGCAGCTGATCATCTGTATACTAAAAGGGTTTATCTTGTCTCATTTCTTTCAGTTAGTCTAAGACTGCCACAAAGATACTGTTCCTAACTCCTCTACATGTACATGGACATCAAGAGAGGCTCCCAAGAAGCACTAACTGCAAAGTCTGCCTCTCCATCCCATAGTGTGCAAGGCTTGTTAACTAATACTGACTAAGGGTGTTCCTCCACATCAGGCACAAGTTGCGGCAGGAAAATGCAACTAGTGGTTATACTTTTAAATTTTTCAAGAAGAGGTCTTGAACTGCATGTAACACTGCTGGAACAGCAAAGACAATTCACCACATAGGAAGTTACCAAGTGTCTCTTCTAAGGACTAGAAATACAGTACAGGTTTCTAATGACAGTTTAGGAAAGGAATACATAATGGGAAGAATGTATCTTTAGAACTTGCATTTCAGTGGTTCTAAAATATAAATGAAATTGCCTGCTGGTAAGTAACTATTACTTAAGTCCTACAGTTTTAATACATTCTTAGTACCCACTGAAATCAAGAGATTCCTTTGATTGAAAGTCTACAATTAACTCCTAAACATTTAATAGTCAGGTCACAAGTACCTTCTGCATAGTTAAGATTTATTATAAAAGAGCTTTAGTCAGGTTGTCAGTAATTAGCAAGTTGCTTTGCTTCTATAAAAACAGGAAAGAAATCGATCTTAGAGGAGTAACTTCCTGCAGCAGTTGAGAATTAACAGACCAGTGCTAAGGAAAGCACCAGACCTGGTGTAGTCAAGGCTGATAAGCACTCACTGCTCAAAGAACAAGACCACTTGAAAAATCTCCCTGCCTGCTTCTCCTTGCTCTGTGTGAAAAGTGATCCAAACTGGTCACCATCAGGTGATCAGTGATCATCACCAAGGTGATCAGAAAATGCACCCAGTCCCCTTTGCTCTTTACAGACTTGACTACATGTAGAAAGCAGACTGTTAGCAGACGTTTTCTAACCTCAGATCACTGAGTGACCTCAGTACCTCCTGTTGCTTCGGGACTGAAAAAAAGGTGCTGTAGACCAAGCAGAGATTGCACTATATGTAAATTCTCATGAGAGTCAGTCAGTAGAAGAGGCTTTTATGGAACTGGTAGCTCAAAGGAAAACACTGTAATCACTGAAACTGGCCTACAACGAGACACTGTAGTCTTCAATGTCCTGTGTAAATTTTGCTGAGGTCCAGCTGTGATGAGCACTGTTGGAAGTGAGAGAAACAAAAAAGAAGAGGAACGAATGTCACCTGAGGGACTAGAAACATGACCAGGGTATCATATAAATCAGCTAAGGCCCAAATAAGGACTGTGTGCATGCTTTTAAGCTTTGGTATGTGAGGCAGAACATGCCAGTCTCACTGCACAAGCACACCACATGCTGACCTCAGCTAACAAAGCAGTCCACTCAGCCTGCTGGTGTTCCAAGAGAAATACATTTTACCTGCTGGGCTGTTGAAAAGATAAGTTAAATAATTTTCTTTTGAAAGAAGAGGAATCAAAATACAGAGACGGGACAATAACAGTGTGAGGAAAGTTTCTGAGAGGAGATGATGGGAGAGAAATTTGTCACATGCCAGTTCCATACTCTCTTTTTCTTTTGGGTGTGCACACATACCAACACTCTCATGCAGAAGAACCCTACAATACTTAGGAGAGCTGGGGTACACAGCAGGCAGAGCTTTTTCAAATATAAGTCATTCATCGTGCAAAGCAGCCAAGCTGAAAAGTGCAAAAAAGGAATCTAAGGGATTACCTATGGACAGTTCATGAAGGTGCCTGGGCTTAGTTTCAAGCATAAACGGAGCAATTCTCTCCAGCAAGCATGTAAGACTGGCAACTCCTGTGGTTAAAAATTCTCCTGTTTGCTCTTCAACGCTTTCCATCGAACAATTTCAAAGTATAATGATTATTACTGTTGCTGAAGTACTACTCTCCAGCAACAGTAACTGAAGTAGGGAATGAGCTAGAGACCTTATAAACAGTCTGGTCTCATAGTGGGAAGTCTGGACTCAGTGCCCAGCAGAACTGGACTCTCTTCCTGGTTCTGCCACCAGCTTCTCAGGACAATTGGCCACCTCTCCAGATCTGTAAAGAGAGATACACATCTCACTTCTGTGAAACTGATTTCCACAGTTAAAATTAAAGAGCCAAATACTATCATGGCTGAACCCCACCAAAACTTCGCCAAAAACTGAAATAGCTACCAATGCTTTTACCCCATACTGCGCTCAGATAAACAAATGAGTCAAAAAAATCCACCTTGTTCCTAAAACTTACAAGCAAATCTCACTGAGACCTTCTCTCCAGAGTACCATAATCAGAAACATTCATAATAATGAAGATCAGGAATGAGAAAAGGAAGGTACATGCCAAGACCTCACTACTCCTCCCCTCCCCTTCTTTCCTTCCCCAGGGCCAGCAAAAGCCAGCAGTAATCCTCTGCCAGCAGAGGAGCTGGATTCCCCATGCTAAACATACTGAATACAAAAGGCTAGATGACAGCTGCCTGGTAAATCTTTAAGTGTGCCAAAGGAGCCCTCTCTCTTTTGGTATAGAAGAGAGCTGCACAAGCAATACATAAACGCAAAACAAATCTGGGGAGCACCATTCTGGTGTCTGGTTAACCACACAGCACAAGCACACAGGCCCTCCCTGCTATGAGTGAAAGTCTGCAAAGACAGAGTAAACTTGAACCCAAAGCAGCCCACATGCAGCTGACTCCAGACACCTGACTGGAGAAAGGGAACACAACAAACAGAAACAGAGACAGCTTTGTCAGGTACTGGGAAGGAGCTGACATAAATAGTCTTGTGAATGATTTCGTGGACATGGATGCTTTTCTGAAATGCCACATATTTGTCTGACAAGCTACCAAACTTCTGTATTTATAAGGACATACAATGGTTATGCATGGCAGAGCTTATTTACACATTAGATTTAGTGCTACTGCCTATGGATTCCTGCATGTGTGCATTAATGGACAGGTCAAACCTTAAACAACTTTACAGCACTACAACATGTGATTACTACATGACAGGCAAAGCTGCTGGATTAAATCAGTCAGGAAGTTACAGTCATTGTTTTGTAATTTGTAAGAATAGCCATATAGTCCACTCAGAAAATATTAGAGAAAATCAGTACAAAACTGAAAGTGGTAACTCCTCTCCAGGGTTGGAAAGCAATGCATCAATAGATACAACTATTCTGAGACAAGTGACAGAACTTGCACACGAAGTGTATAAAACAAAGCTCATGCCTTTGTTTAAAACAGTAAGAAGCATCAAATTAAATTTCCATTTCCAGCCCTCCTCCTAGGCTGTTTTTGATTCAGGGGGAACACTTCTAGTGGCTTTTTTTTGTGGGATGAGGGGCAGAGGGGAGAGAGCCTGCTTTATACACACTGCCTACACGAAGACTGGTAACTTACTGCCAAAAACAACATGAAAGGTACTCGAGAGTTTCATTTTTAAATTTATCTGTGTAAAGGTTGTTTGTAACAGTGGTGGTCACTGACTCTCCCATTCAACCTGGAGAGAGTATAAACTCTCTTCTTTTATCCTCTAAGGTTATTCATCACCTCATTTTCACCCAAAACTTGAAATTAAGTGCTTCAGATCACCAAAGAAAATTACAAACTGAAGTTTTTAGACAAACAAAAATACCAGAGACTAGTTTACGCTGGAAGAGATCTTTAAAAGGTCACCTAGTTAACCCCTCTGAAATGAGCAGGGACATCTTCTACTAGAGCAGGTTTTCAGAGCCCTGTCCAATCTGACCTTTAATTTTCCTAGTGATGGGGCATCCACCAACTCTCTGAGCAACCTCTGCTGGTATTTGACCTTTCTGTTTACAAAGAAGTCCTTATACCTAATCTAATCTACCCTCTTTCAGCTTAAAACCTTTACCCCTTGTCCTATCACAACAGGCCCTGTTAAAAACTCTGTCCTCATCTTTCTTACAACTCTTTGTTTCAGCAAAATTCTGTATTGTTTTGCTGTTTAATTAATGCAGTCCAGGAAAGCAACATTAAAATACTGCTACTACATTTTCAATACTTCATGAAGCTCAAAGAAGGATCTGTACAGACCACAAAGCATGCTTGCATGCAGCAGTTCTGTTAACATCTGAACTCAGGTTTCCTCTGGATTGGTTCCCTAAGCGTGTATTTCCCTGTCTTGAACACTTCCTGCTGTCTCCAAGCTCCTGCCAGGGCAAAAACCCTGCTGGTGATTTTACCTCCCCTCCATATAGGGCCGTGTTTACACCTACAATCTGCAGAGGTAAGGAATTGCTACCAGCCAGGACCACAGATTTTCTGCACTTATCTGTCATTACATACTGACAATGGCATCTGTAACGTCAGTACCAAGTAGAACATGCTCTTCCCAGAAGATACTGTACCCCTTTGTAGACACTCTGTCCCCAGCTTCTGATGGTTTACTCTTCTAGCCTTCCAGACAAAACTTTCTGCATTCCAAATTCCTCCCATTTGGCTCAACCTCAGCAATAGTATCCAAAAGTTAACACAAAAATCTGGTACTCACAAACCCTATAATTTCTCTAAATGCCTCAAATATATTTCCTCTATCAAATGTAAAAAGACTAGGTTTGTTTTCCAATTAAATAAATCCCAGGATATAAACCAAATCAGAAAAGGGAAGATCACAGGAACTTTTTCAACTCTTGAGCTATGTTTATGCTAGTAAATCCACTACTTATCACTAAGAGCAAAACAGACTATTGCCATTTTCTTCCCTTTACACATATAATGCTGAGGAGTGTGTGTGTGTGCACACACATCCCGAACATTAAGACAAACCTGAAAAAACTGAATCACACCAATACACATACTGGCAGCAGATCCGACCCTACATCCGCAGAGCACAAAACCAGTCATAAAGAGAGAAGACAACACTGCTTGGGAGGATCCTCACAAGTTATCTCCTGTTTACATGCAAATTTTACCTGTAAACACCTTCTCACCTCACCTACCAAATCAAGACACAGCTCGGAGACCAAGGCTGCCCACATTTTCTTCCATTTGTCAGTCCTGGCTAATGGTACTGCCTGAAGACAAACCATATCCATAACAGCTCCCTGACTACCAGGAAAGGTTTCAACATTTTCCCTAACACGTAGGCTAAGGCTGGAACACAGAGGTCGGAAAGAACCACTGCTTTTTTTGATTAAAGAGTTTAAACACACCAATGTAAACACTTTACACATTCCCACTTTTCTTGCGGCAATTCCCAAAGTCGTGGATGGTTACAACTGGAAAAATTGGATATTGTTGAGTCTGTGTAAGTTCTTATATACTTATGCTATCAATTCACAGTATGTCTTTAAGAAGGCTATCTTTGTACCTTTTCAAACCAGCTCTACCACAATACATTTGGGTGAGGGAAAGACAGTCTTTTCACATACTCTCTTACTCTTGTGTGCACTTTTAGTTAAAGTATCCTGCAATAATGTTCACATGGGAAGCCAAGGAACATCTCGTATTTCAGAAGCAACTAAAAAGACTATCCAGCAAAAATACCAGCCCCTTAGTAAGTACATCTGCCTGAAACAAAGCCAAGTTTCAACACATGCCTATATGTTTTAAGCACATACATTGACTAGACTTTTTACATTATTCAGACACAGTTGTGAATCAGTCACATCAAAAGGAAGAAAGGAGACTTAATAAACACTGAAAAGAATCAGGCGAATCATCAATGAACTGAGGAATAAACTGATTAATTTGCAAATCTTGCACAAAAAGTTAAGTTTAAATTATATAACACTAAACCTAAAAATCCTATCTGTCTGAAAGATGCCAACATCAGCACTGTATTTCACTGTACACCGTCACCATTAAAAAACACCTGGAAGATTTGCAACAAAAACTTCTGTAGCTCCCAGCTGTCTAGGAAAAAAAAACAATTATCCAATACAGCCTAAGATTTTTCAGAGTACACTCCTTTATAGAGGTTGCCACACATCATTTTACTGACAAACTCTGAGAATAAACATTCCATTTCTTCTGCACGTAAAATCATTCAACAATTTTTGCCTTGCACATTAAATCATATGTTCCAATGCTATATTCATCCAAATTCTACACCATTTGTTTTGTTTTTCTCAGCCTCTCCTGCCTAAATTCAATCTCGTTCCCAAAAGATAAACAGATATAAAAATTATTTCTCCTTTTCTCACAGCAAGTGGCTAAGGTACGATTTACCCTTCTAACAATTTAAACATCTATTTAAATCTTCTATGTTTACATGCAGGGCATTGAAGCATGCCTTTAAAATTCACTTGGTCTCTCCTCCTCCCTTTCCTCTCCAAATTCAGCCAAAAGCTCATTTTAACAAACTGACTGAGCCAGGTGAGCAGCAACAAGACACAAAAGACTCTCGAACAGACAACTCTCAACTTATTGCAGGTATTCTGATGTTACCTAACACAGAAAACAAAATCAAAAATTGGGGACAGATTTATCTTCACTCCCAATATAACAAACTGTACCTTACAAGCACAGAGCTGTAATCCTATATACTGTGTTCTTCCTTCAGATCCTTAGATCTTTCTTTAATGTAAAGTGACTGAAAATCATTTGCCTCTTTCAAGGATCAATCTTTCAAATCTCTGCAAATCTCAAGGGTAGCTTCTCATATACAGTTAATCACTTAAACATGACAGGCAGGAAGAAAAATCCATGAACTAGAATTATTAATAAAAGAAAAGGGGATGAGAAGGGTTTGGATTTGTAATAGTTGGAAAACTCCTTTTCAGACAGGAAATACTTTCATTCCTTACAAAGTGAACTCCAGTATCAAGTACAGCAAAGAAACAATCTAGGCATGAATTCAACTGACTTGTAAGGAAGGATAAAGATGAAGAGAGAAAAACAGAAACTTGTCTCAAGTATCATTAAGACGCTGTCACATTTGAATCTACTTCCCAAGCGTTTCCTGGGACGGCAGTGCCTCTTAATTAATCTTAGAGATGTGAAATCTCAGCTAGTTCAAGTTTTTCCATGTTTGTATTTAAATTTTCTTACCTTTTTCTTTATAAAACCTTCCAAAAAGCCTTTAGTTCTCCAGCAACAGATTTATTCTCTGTTCCTCTTGCAGACCCCAAATTTTCCTATGTAAAGCGGGAGAGTCTCTTTTGTTAGTTGTAGCAGGAAATGCCAACACTTGAGATTCACAGCCATAAGCACTGTAAGTCAAAGTATTCTAAGCAAATCTTCAAAATCACAAATGACTAAAAATTACGTTTCTCTAGTGATGTTTGTTCATGCAATGGAACACGCCATACAAAAATCCAAAAGCCAATGAAACCAAATAGCCTCTTGGCTCATTACTTCTTCTCCGACCATAGCTAAGAACGGATGTCAAGAGAAAACAATGATAACAAGGAAGAATACAGTCAAGCTTCACACATACATCTTCTCCATTTGAAATCATGCATCACTGAAAATTACGAACAAATTTAAAAAAGCAAAATTTGAGCATTTGCCCAGAGTTGTGGATGCCCCCTCCCTGGCAGTGTTCCAAGACCAAGCTGGATGGGACTTTGAGCAAGCTGGTCTAGTGGAAGGTGTTTGTTTCAAACCCCCACAGCAGGGGCTTTGAAACTACATGATTTTAAGGTCCCTTCCAGACCAAACCATTCTGTGATAAGCAGTAACTGCTACATTCTAACTCCTTCGTCACCTTTCCTAGCATAAACTTCTCTCATCACTTCCTGAAAATGCACAAGCTTGTGACATCCACAGCATACTGCACCTGTCAGTTTCACAGTACAGTTTCAGACAGAGTGCAAATCAGGAAGACAGTTTTGGGCTGCATGCATAACTCCTTTGTTAATATCAGGCCTCTAGCTACATCTTCTGCTACATAACAGAACAGTTGAGGTTGGAGGGCACCATGAAATTCCCCTTTTTGTCCTGAATTCTAGTCAGGCTCAGTGTCCCTTCCTCTCACCTTCAAACCCGAATCAGAAAAGGTTTCTCAAGCACTTGGGCAGTTGAATTTTGGGCATCTTAAAGGATGGAGACTCCAAGTAACATCATCAAGCATTTGACCATCTGCACAGTTTTTAAAGAAAAAAAGAGGCTTGGCCAGTTCAGTTGGGACTTGCTATATTTCAATGTGTGCCCATTACCTCTTGTCCCATCAGTGGGCACTACCGAAAAAAGCCTGGTTTCCTCTTCTTTACATCTGTTTGTTACCTAAGGTAACTCAGTGCTGAACTTACCACCAAAATAACAAACTGTTCCTATGTATTTCTTTGTTAATCATGTGTAACATTCCCTCAGCTTTACTACATTTTCTACAGTTACAGTTAAAATGCATTTAGTGCTGGATGTTAAGTTACAATACATACACTGGTATGTCAACTACTATGTTTAAGTATGTTAATCTAATGCAAACACCTTCCAACATCAAGACCGTAAACTAACGTTTAACACACACCTATTTCCAGACTGAGTAACCTCCCATGAAGTCAGTTATTTTTTAAGATTTATATAAACGTATCCATAACATAATAAACCTGGTTTATTTCTTTGTTACAGTATTATAATGGCAAAACTTAAATTAACATCATAAGCATTTGATAGCAACTACCTGGCTATCTGTTTAGGGGAAAGCTGTCTGGAATAAATGAGCCATGCCATGGACCAAATCAGCAATATAAACTCTAAATATTTCAGCAATAAAAAATTTATTTACATCATAGTCATCCCTAAACAACTTCCAGGAAGTCAAGAAATCCAAAGTTGCCTGTTAAGTACAAAATCAGTTATCTCTTAAGTACAATTTCTCTCTATGAAATGTTAGCAATAATCTATTACTTTTCTACTACTAACAGTGGAGTATCGGCAGGGGAGGAAAAGGAAGAAAAAAAACTACCCCCAGAAAACAGATTTCAGAAAGATGTTAAGGGAAGGTTTTTGGGTACTGGAAAATGGCTCAGAAAAAAAAGCTGAACTATTTTAAGTATGACATTAAGAACAAACTATTTCAAATTACAGTAATCAGCACCATTTTACATATTTTACAGAAATCAAACAGTATAGTCAATTCCCAAACAGTGTATTGTGAGGAAAAAAGGTGCCATTACTGGTAGAATCTCTTTTTTTCCAAGGCAATGGGAAAAGAGAATGACAGAACTTTAAAAAAAACCAAAGGCTTTAGGCCTGCAAACACTTAGGCAAGTATGCAGCTTATGCACGTGCCTCAGATGGTTTACCACTGCATTCAAGAATTTGTATTTTTGGGCCTGAGGTGTTGGAATTTTTGATGTTTTTTAAAAGAAACCTCATGTTTTAAAGCAAACTATGTTAATAAACAAAAGGTTTCATTAAGGTAATAATATTTTAAAAAGATTATTAAAAAATTGACAAATTTTTCAAAACATTTAAAAAAAAAAAAAAATCAAGCCCACATATTAGACTTTTAAGATATCTGAAGGTGCCAGAAGGGGGGAGGGGGCTGCTATTTTTTCAAAACAATATCCAAGTGTTAAAGCACAGTTCTCATTTAACTCAGACTGCTGTCCACAACTGCTCATAACCACAGTAAAGGCAATTCAGACTCCTTTTATAAAAGCTTAAGCATCAGAAGGCAGGATTAGTTACATACACAGCATGAACAACTTGCTTGCCAATTTCATGTAGGAGACAGTGTTGTCACTGACATCACACAGATGTTAACAGTTTTGACCTTTCCTTAAGCAGATAAAAAAATCCCAAAATTACATAATAATAACAACAAAGCTTTTCAGGGTGAGGAAAAAATAAAAAAGGAAAAAGACACCCACAAAACCCCAAACAATAAAAATATGAAATTACAACACCTATCTAGAACAAAGCAAGTGAAAGAAAAATCTGCTTGAATTACAATGCATTAAATGACTAACAAAATCTTACTCAAGTTTTTTTTTGCAGGAGGATTTCCTCATAATACTTATCTCAGACCTGATTAAGAAGAGTGAATTTGCACAATCTAATTTTTTTGCGGAATAGTTTTCTCCCCTTGATTCTGGGAACAACTTATCTCATTGTTACGTCAGGTACTTTACAGCCAGTAAAAGTATGGGGTAAGTAACAACCTGTTGGATCTAATCAAAGAAATCTCCACTCTAGTTTTTCATTCATTGTCCTTTACAATCTCATACTCTTTCAGGTTTCAAGTTTCTAACAACATGAAGGAATTTCCCTCTCTCCTCCAAGCTGTAATGCTACAGGAGAACCAAGTTCACTAATGTTTGTAGACAGCCATGGCAGTTTCTGTGTCTCACAAGAATTTTAATACAGAACTACATCTGCAGGCATGTGAGTCAAAGGATACTCAATTAATTGTTTAAGAACTTGTGGGTAAGACTGCTTTGCTTAACACTGAACTAGGGAAAATACTCAGCCTGAAACTCCTGGAGAGACAGTGCTCAACACTTGTCCCACACACTTCCCCTGAAATTTGATTCTTGACAAATGCCCACAGTACATCTTCCCTCCACAGAGTGAAGAAGATAGAGAAAGCCCATGCATTTACTATACATGCTTTCATAAAAACACCCACCACTTCCCTCACGTTACCTAAGGCAATTCTTCAAGCCAGGAAATGCCTGCAAAAAGCATTTAAAATCTGAAAAGTGGAAGACCAACTTGAGCTAACCACTGTGGACTATCCATATTTTGGATGAACAAAATATGGATACCTCTCTACCTTTTTTTTTGTTTGTTTGCACTCTTGTTGATTTCAAGGCCATGCCTTCTCAAGTTAACTCATTCAAAAGCTTGGAAGGGAGTTCAGTTGGACTGACACTCCATGTATGTAACTTCTGAAAAATCCAATCAATTTGTTTCCAACCATTATGCTATGCTGAAAAGGAATAACTACAATTCCATTAGAGAAGGTCATATACAGTTTTAAGATTTTTAATAAAATGCCTAATGGACAGGTAGATTCTAAGGGCTTGTATGACAAAAGCTTGAAACTTCAAATGACTTTGCTGCAGTCTGAGAGGCATAGCATGCAGCACACCATTGACTTCAATTGGTCCCTTAATAAAACCACTTCAAATAGGCCTTTTGAAAAAACTGTCAGAAAAATTTTGCATGTGGCCCTATTCATATGACTATAGATGCAAGATAAACAAATTGACCATTATTAGAGACAAATTTTTGGACATGTGATTTAAAAGCTTCTTCTTCCCTCACCTTGCTTAAACAAAACACCTCTATATTCCGTATTTATTAACCCTATCTTGATGACACCAGAAATCTCCCTTGCTAAAATCTGTCCTGATGTCACACCCTGTCTTTGGAACACTGCTGGTCTGGGAGCAAGCAAAAGGAGAAGGTAGTAGAGTACTCTACCTTTTCAGACACTCAGTGAAGACAAGAGTTGCCCTTATTGGACTGAAAACAGTCCTGGTACTTGTGCCTACTCTCAGCAACACAAGTCAGGAATTTTCTTTTGTTGTTAGTGAGGCAACAAAATCTGTAATCTAAAAAGATCACAACAACTAACAAAGGCCACATATTTTTTTTTTTTTTTAAATTATTTTACATGAGCATAAAGTCATGCATGCTGAAGCCAGCAGAAACATGGGAGAAGACTCCAGACAGATGTAGCAACCAGCTGCTGCTCTACAATTTGGTAAGAGTATTTCATTTTTGCCAAGCAATTGGCACCAGTTTTCAGGCTTATATGAAGAAACAGTGTTTGCAGCATTCTAGGCCAACCATGTTCCACCACTGTCAGGAATGAGAAAACCACCCCACAATCCTAACAATGCTGTTCCTTGGCTAGATGCTGTGGAATGGTGCTTTAGAAGTCTGACATGGTCTACCAAGTGCCAGAAGCACCACTGGAAGTGCCACACCTTTAAGCCCTGCCCATTCAGAATCAAAAATTTATTTTACTTTCTCGGATCAGGAAGATACTCTTCTGCTGTAGAAGAAAGATTTGAAATCCGCAGAGAACTGCTCGACTTCAAATTTCCACCACACTCAGGCTGATGGCATGAATCAAGAAGTGATGAGTTATAAATAAAAATATTCACTATGAGAAATAAAAGTTTGCACTGTTTTTATGAAGTCAGGACTGTTGCCAAGTTACGAATTTCTTCAGGAAAATGAACAGGTGGTTCAGCTTCAGTATGGATCAGCGCCTCTGCAGAGTGTTAAAGTCGTGGTTTTGGTATACAACTGTCAAAACCATAAGAAGTAGCCTGAGTCAGTGCTGACCTCTTTTGTTTATCCTTAGAGAAATGTAGCACTTTGCATCCAGTTAAATCTGTCACAGACATACCAAATTAATAATGCTGTCACATTTTAGTTACAAGTCCACCTTTAACCATAATGCTATAAAAGCCTACTAAGTTACCAGCCCGTAGGAGAGAGAGTTCTGAGCGCTGGGCAGGCAGAGCTCAGCTCCCACACCACTGACAGACTGCAGCTTACTGTCCATCACTAGTACACCATTCAGTTGATGAACACTGCTATCACTGTGCCAGTGTGCCAAGTGAAGGCTCTTAAAAGGGCACACTGAACTAAGTGGCATACCTTTAAGTGTCACTGCAATAACCTCCATCACTGCCATCAGATGTGGAGACATAAGAAAAAAAATGCTCGCGCATTTTGGTCAAATACTGTAGAAGAAAAGATGTTATGAGGTCATTTCCCTTTTTCCCTGCAAATATCAAACCCAAGAAGTAGTCTGATTAATTTATTTGGGGATTTAAGATTACTAGTCAAGAAACCAATTAGTTTAAATGCTCTCACACAAAACTAAACAAACATAAAGAGTAAAAAATTCAAGGCTGTACACAAGCATAAACACAAGTTGCATGGATACCACAGATACCTGAAGGTGTAAGCCTAGCTTTGGCATAACCACACTAGGAGTTTTTAAACCCCTTGCTTAGCTGGGCAGTGAAGTTTCCTGGAGTACCACATGACTTTCGTACTGGTAACCTTGCAAGCACTGAAATAAAGAGGGAATTCACTGCCCTTCAGAAATGTACAAACTCTAAAAACACTAAGACAGCTCCCTTTTCTGGCCTTCCTTATCCATTGAGTAAACAGAGTATCACAGGCCACTTCAAGAAAACAAAATGTATCACTGGAAAAACTGAAGAAAAAAGCTTTTTAAAATATTGTATTATTTTCTTTTTAAGTAAAAAGAAAAGCTTTCTATTCCCCTTTTCTTATTACAGATCTGTATGGTTCCTAGTTGGCAGATAACCATTTGTCAGCTAGAGTGGAAAATTTTGCCTAAGCTTTGCAATTTCCTTTGGATCTTAAAAATTAATACTGCAGTCTCCTGTAACTCCCAAACATGCTGCAAAGTCTGCAGGTCTCAGTAGTAAGTGAAATTCACTAAAGTACAGTTCTACAGTAAGTTACAGCTTCTTGTACAAAAGTGTCAGAGCCAAGACCACAATACATCAGCAGCAACATCAAAGCAATAGTTATGCATTCAAGGAATTTAAGGACGTCTTTTGTTTTAACATAGTATCTCATCTTATGTGACAAGCTTCCACTGAACGAGATGAGCCATCCATTCTGACAGCAGGCTGCACCCACACCTATCAAGTCACACATGCACTCTACTAAGTTGTTTGCTCTGTGCATGAATCCAATTGTATTCACAAGAGCTCTGAGAATAAAATCACTTGTCTAAAAACCAGGACAGCAATCCTTGAGAAAGAGGAAGATGAGAACAAAGTATTTAAGTGGGGTGTTGAGCAACTCCAGAACAGCCTATTTTCATCCTTAACTAAGGCACAGTAAGATTAGTCATAATGCACTTCAGCTTGGTAGATGAGCTCACAAGCTGCAAATCACTTTCTGCAGCTAGAGATCTTATTTTATAGATGTTTAAAAGGGATCATGTTCAGGTTTTTTTGCTATAAACTTTACACAGGAAATAATGACACAGCAGCAGCAAGTACAAAGAAGTGGTATAAACAAGACCTCTTGTAAGGACCCATTACCTTTTAAAGTCTCTCAGGCACTCTTAGCGCTCACAGAAAGAATGGATGCACTTGAGATTCTTACCCAAGAACTACAATGCACGCACAAGTGCAGGATACACGTATTAGCAAATGGAAAATAAACTCCTCTGGGTGCCTCAGCTAGTGCACAGAGACCAAGATAATCAGAAATGCCACATGATTGCTAGTTTAGGAGCTGAGAATGGGGCAGTATGGAATGAAAAACTCAGAGGCACTTCACCTACCACAGACTGCGTACAGTTCCTTCGCACAAAGACAATCAAGGGGAAAACTGCAACCAAATGAGACCACACAAGCACATAAAGTAGAAGACACACAGCAAATGCATCTCCTCTTACCCTGGTAAGACCCTCACAGGTCAGAGATGCCCACAAATCACAACAAACTACACCAACTTTTAATTTAATTCCGTTTCACAACAACACAAATAAGATCTCAAACTTATTTATTTACTTGTGGGAAGTGAAATCATTATAGCCATGATGTTACAGTAGATGGCTGGAGAGTCCCCCTTCACATGCCAGTTGAGTTAAGAGTGCCCCAAGTTTGAAAGCTACTTGAGACACATCCAAAGTCTCCACCCTGTTACTGCTCCACAACTGAATGACTTTCTAACAATTTAGAATGTAAATTACATGAGAAACAACTTAAGCTATACAATGATTAAACTATCAACTGCACTGTCAGTTTGCACCCAAGTCACCTGAAGTGATAAATCCTCTAACAACATAGTTTGAATGGCAATTCAATTCAGGCTAAATATTAAGTTGTGCAATTTCTCACACCTCACTGCATAGAAGTACTTGCACCAGGTATTTGTCCTTCATCTTGGATCAACTGTATGGTTTCCATTTCTCATAAAGCTTTTCAAAAAAGGAAATAGAATACACATTCAATACAGTACAAAATTCACAGAATTCAAATCCTCACCAGCTACTTTCAAACCCCAGCAAGGACATCATTAGCTCACTGAGAAGCCCAAGAATTGAACATTTAGCATTGCTTTTTAAGAGGGACAATACTTGTCAGGCCAAATTACAGATACTAGCAAGACAAATCAGCAGACAACATTCAAATACCATAAACTGAGAAGAAATAGCTATGTCTCAAAAGCAAGATTTAGCTACTGAAAAAGACTCACAGTCTATATGACAAGCACACGTACAAATCTTCAAGTGTTTCTTCCATCTTTAACAGATGAATGTGAAAGCTGGAAACCAACTACAGGTATAACCAGAGAGGCTAAAAGCCATTGAGAACAAACAGCTTTAAATCAAGATATCTAGAAAGAATGAATTTAAGACAAATCCCTCAGCTTATTAAAATGTCTGGTCACCTCCAGTTACCACAAGACAAAGGCAAACTAAAGAAATCAGCCTTTTTAGTGACAAGAGTGCCACTAGTAGCAAGATGAATGGCATTACTTCTTGAGATAAAAATCTCTTTCACAGATTTGCAGAGTAAGAGCTAACAGGAATACTGAGATTTGATAGGGCAGGCCAGTACCCAACCTTGCTCATGTATCAAGTTAAGTCCAATAGCAAACAGAAGTTTCATTGCTTCTTGAACAATATTAACATTCCAAAAGAAATCAGCAGCTTTCTAGAACCAGAAAGAGACCAGAGACAAAAAAGTCAGGTGTGCCTAATCTATTAAAAACAGCTTGGATATCTGCAGGCCTACACAGACCAGCAAAAGTATGATTTACTGGAACAGAATTGTTAGCCTCTGCTATGCTCAGCATGCTGTACTGGGCCCTTGGTTCTTCTGGATCTCATTTTTTCCTTTCATGCTCTGCTGCATTTACAGACTATAGCCTATTGCCAACTAAATGCTCAACACTGGTTGCAAGATTACAGCCTTGATGCCCCTGTAATTGTTAAGGTCCGGAATTTTCATCTGCTACCAACTGGTTTTGTTACTTTACCAAGTGACCTGCTGTTCCCCATCTCTTCAGACATGCATAGAGACACAGCAGCAGCTCTCCTAATCATGGCAGTTAGGTTCCCCTAATGTCAAGTCACATCTCTTTAAATGCTACGTTTTCATAAGAAATTATCTTCTAGCACTTGCAACTATCACAAGCCACTGAATGGTAACACAGAGAACACTCCTTCCCTACATCACTCCCCTTCACTGGGCTCTGGGGTAACCTTACACATATACTCACATGTTTAGAGTACTACTCCGTACAGCCAAGTGAAAAACAAGACAAATGCACCTAAGTTAGTGCCACCAGGTGCTCATCAGCACAGAAGAATGAAAAACTCCTTTGTGGGGATCTAGTGCTTCCTAACCCCTGGCTTCCAAGTTAGATTACCAACATTTCCAAGAGGGCTTCCCCAAGCAACCAAGAAGGTTTCAAACTACTGCTTCAGGTTGGCACACTTAACTTTTCAGTCACAAATGTTACCCAAACAAGTAATTTGGAGCAAGACTTCCAGAAGACAGCAAGGGCAACAAGCTTATACTCACAAAAGAAAAATAACTAATCCCAGTTTTCCAGAAGTAAGGTCACTTGGACTACTTACTCATATTGCTGCATAAGTTTGCACGAATTCTCCTTCTGACTTACTAGTAATTAAGTTCATATTAATATGTACATTTTGGATGGCATGATCTAAATGTAGTAAATGAAAAAAAAAAGAAGTGCAATTTCACAGTGCAAGTACAGTATTAAATATCCTTAAAGTAGACAGGGACCTTTTTAACTTTTCTTCAATAGAAAGCTTTCTAAACCCTGTTTCCTTTTTGTTCCTTTGAGAAAATGGAGAAGCAATTAGCATTTACAGCTTAGTTCCTGCTTCCAAAATACCCCTTTAACTTTTGTTATTATTTTTATGGTGGATATAAATCGCACCAAATTGTGAAATCACAGCTATTTTCTATGCTACCTATACAAATAGGGCTGATTTCTGGCAAGCCATAAAACAATTATGGCTGAATTCCTGCAGCCCTTTGATATTCCAGCTTGCCTGCAGGGCTTCAAAGCCATCTTAGGCCAATGCTAAAAATCTAATTTCCAGAAGGCACAGAAGACAAATAAGGCATATCAATTCCCACATGTTCAAACATGAACACACCAAAACCTCAGCACTGGGATGACTATGTTTGAAAGTGACTTACAACAAACACAGATAAGATACAGCAATGGTTTAAATCAACACTGCTTCACAGAAGGTAAAGATACAGACACCTTGAGAAAGAGGGCATAAGGCACACTACACTTAATTCCCCAGCACTTTCTGCAAGTTGGGAAGCACCATTCAGCTTGTACCCCTTCTTGTGTGGAAGCAAAGAAAGGGGTGACAAATAATCATAACTTGTAAAGGGAAATGCAGAAACTGCCTAACTCTTCAGAGAAAGCAAAGATATGATCCTTCCCTTTACGATACTGATACTGCCAGTAGCAAACTACAAATACATAGAGATTCAACAACAACAGGAACCTGAGAACTTATATAGGTGTATTTTACATTTATATAATCATTATTTTTAATATAGAAGGGTCTCCCCCTCATTTAAACTGGAGATGCCGGTTCTTTCCATACCAACATGATTTCTGATAACCATGAAAAAATCTCTCAGAAAGGCAAGGGGACAACACCAGAACTCCTTAAACAACTCCAGCAACATTTTTGCCTCTTAACCTGGAATTACGAAGAGATTCAACTGAACAGATTGAAGACTGATTACTATATTTCTTTACATGAGAGAAACTTTCATACTGGCCAAAGAAAACACTATTTGAGTAATATAATTCACATTGGTGCAGACACACAAAAAGTGCAAAACATCTTTAAATTCCTTGCTATTTAAATGTCTGCTGTTTTTTGGTCAAAAGCTAAAAAAATTTTGCCATTAATTCCTACTGTGCACAGGCACACATGAATGTAAATACAGAGTCAATATTAAATCAGAATTATGGAGTCTCTATTCTAGAGTTGCATAAATGAGTACGTACACGCGTAATTTGTATAAATGAGGCACATGCACCCATGACACATTTTTTCTCCTCACAGAATGAATTTGCAGGTTCTAGAGGTGCTGCAGAAAATTAGCAACATACAAAACCACCAAACCACAAAAAAACAAAAACCAAAACCCAACAATGACAATTTCATTCTAAATCCATCCTCTTAAGAATAAGTACCAACCTGGTGATCTCTAACAAATGGTTCGGTAATAAAGTGAATGTCGAAAAAGGGAGAGTAGCCTTTAATATTTGGCCTTTCCTGATTAGCACCCACCTTCCATTCTTTTGCGGCACTTTTGAAAAAACATGCTTCTCATGACCATTTAGAATTCTCCCTAATTTTTATGAAGTCCACTCTTCTTAACTTTGGGAAGAAAAATGGCAAAAACTCTTCCAATCTCATACCTGGCCACTGCTGGAGGCATTTTGCACATAGTGTATCCCTAATTTGAAGTCAAACCTTTGGGCCCCCAATGGGCCCCCATACTGTTTTTGTGAAAATTGTTATAGAAGTGGTTTAGACACCAGCTACGCAACATTAATGTACAATACAACCGGCTGTATAAAAATGTATGAAAGAAAATAACTCTCTACAGAGAGCAGGAAGACGCCTGATCTTCAGTGTCTGACTGTATGCCAGTCTTAAAAACCAATAATTTCCTTCGGTGTTTTTCATACAAAGATACAGATGCCAGTTTTCTTTATTTTAGAATAAAACTGTTCAGTAAAAGAATGTTCCAGAAATTTACTGAGTTTAGAATAAGTGATTGACGTTTCAAGGCAAACAAACTGATCTAATCACTGTATTAGGTTCCAAAATCACTTATTGTTAAAAGTTAAAACAAAGCCTATAAAATTACAATATATGTAAACACATTTAGAGATTGTGTGCTAGCTCTATATCTTAAAATAATACATACATATCAAATGCTCATTAAACTGATTTCAAAAACCAGAGGTTAATTTAGATTTTAATCAAGAAAATATTGTTGTCTAGATCTAAGGACAGATTACAAGGGAAAGAATTTAAACCAAAAAGTAAAATTTTTCATTGTCTAGAATACACATATTGACAACCTCACAGATCTAAACTACTCCTAAACACAAAGTGAAAAAAACCCACAAAAACAAACAAAAAAACCACACAAAAAAGCAGCCAACACACACACAAAAAAACAAACAAACAAACCCCCACACCCAAAAAAACCAAACACTCAAGCCACAATTTAAATATTCCACACTGAAACACAATAGCTACTTTTGACTCTATGCTTAAAATGTCAATCTACAAGCAGTACATTAGTATTTCAACGAAAGTAAATTTCAGTTCAGGCATTAAGACAATAATGTAAGGAAATATCTCTGCAGTCCAAGATCAGTAATCTAATACAAATAAACTTTTGTTTCAATACCTGCAAACTCTGCAGCGATTGTTTAACTTTGCCTCTATTATATCACAAATTCAAGGAAGTAACTGAATGTAGATCTGCTTCATAGAAACCAATTTGTTTCTATTTAGTTTCTAGGCAATACCCACTAGCAGAGCAGTGCTAGGATGGAATAGCAGTGCCTGGAGAAGCAAACAAGTATTTTTACCAATGTTGGCTGCCTCATTTGATTTAGGTTCAAGGGCTGGTCTTGGTGTATTTGCACACGACTGGCAAAGACACTTAAAGAGCATGGATGGAGCTGATTCACAGTACTTGATACACAAATAACTTACAGCATTTTTCAGTCAGCTGTAATAGCTTTTATTTAAAAAATTACCCAGGGAAGAATTATACAGAGTATAATAAAAGCCAACATAGAAGAAAGGATACTAGGTAATTACAGAGACTGGTTGGAGAGTTATTACCTCCCCATACTTGCACAGAGAAGAGTTTAAGACCACAAGATAGGGAATATATTTAGGTGTTCTGGTTGCCTTTTTCTTAAGAAAAATCTTCTCACATTCTCTTTGCATTTTGCAACTAAGACCAATCTCCAAAAAAAAAAAAAAACTTACAGCCTGAGAGGTCTTCCTGAAGTATCTCTGTTCTTCAAAGAGTAAGTATAATGCAATTGTATTGCTATATCGCCACTTCTATTAACCTCACTGTAATGATTTAATGAGTAGACTGTAAGTTATGGGTAGAATACTTTTTGCTGGAAAGACATCACAGCAATATTCTGCAGAAATAGGCTAAAACCTGGCACAACTGAAAGGGGCCAAAAAAAGCCTCACCAAATTTAAGTCAGGACCTCTTGTTTTAGAACATTTACTAGGTATAAATGGAAGCATTTACAATACTCACAGAATACACACTTAATTAAAAAACACTTCAGACACATTAGCGACAGCCAGGTAAGGAAATAACTTGAGTGCCAAAAAGATTTAGTCTTAACAGTGCAGTAATTTTATCACAGAGAGGAGTAGACCTTTGCAGCTCTAAGAGACATAACAGTAGCAACAACAAAACAGATTAGGAACCTTCACATATTACAGAGGAATTCACAAGAACCGTATCTTCTGATTTCTGTATAGCAAACAAAGATTTCTTTGGAAATCTCTAAAGGAAAGACTAAACAAAGCAATATGTTTACAAAACATACCTTTCAGGGTTTTTTAAATTCTCAAAACAAAAAAAGCTTTCTAAGTATTTTTCTCATCATTATCTCTTTATTCCTTGCTATTCCTCTTGCCAATGCCCAGCTCATTATTTTTTAGATATCTAAAATTCACCTTTTGAGGACTTCGTGTAGTTAACTGACCTTGCCCAAAACTAGTTCAACCGCACTTCCATCCTCTTGTCAGCTACTAAATTTAGGAAACAATTTACACAAATACTTTCCACATTCCACAGTCTTCAAACACAACAAAACCCATCCACAGCCTTCCTCTCCTTTTCTTAAAAACTCCAGTGCAGATCCTACGCAGAGTTACCCACTGGCAGCAGATTATCCACCTCTGCCTCCCTGCTGGCCTGTCCATTGGGTCATTCCCTCGCGTGCCACCTGTGCCGCACAGGAGCCAGACTCTGGAATACAGTGCCTACTGGGCCAGTGCTCAGCAAAACAAAAACCCCAAGCCCTGCAAGACACGGACAGGGCAAGCTAGCGGATGCTGCGGGCAGGACACGGATCCTACACAGCACCTCCACGTACTAAGCATTGCTCTAGTGAAAGGCAGCAGCTGGATATTGGGTGCAAAGGGAAGGGCACTGGATCTGGCTAAAAAGAACTAACCTTACTATTCTGCTTATTAGCATCCATTTCTTTCCCCTAGCAAAAGCTTATGTCACAGAGCCAAAACACAACACCATCTCAAAAAAACATCGCAATGGTGCACTACTCTTTCAAAAGTGAAAGGTTTTCAGCTTTTTATGTTTAGGGATATTTAAAGAAACACTTTTTCAGAACTATTTCAAAGCAATATTCATTAAGACCTTTTCACAGAAACAGGCTGGAGACTGTACACATTTCAATAGACTTTACTCTTTCACACAGTTTTGTTTTTCCTTGTAGCCATATGAAGTAATTTTAAGGACTCATGAGGAGTGTCCAGAATTACAGAGTACCCCCAGGCTGGGCAAGAAGAAAAAACCTAACAAAACTGAAACAAAACAAAAAAATACCCAATAAGTCAACAAAAAAAAAAACTAAAGCCACAAAAATAAAAAGCATCTGGCAGTATCCTAGCTAAAAATACCTGGCCTTGAATATTACATCAGATCTGTGCATCTCCATGTTCAGAGAGCACACAAGACTTCAAGTGTCATCCATCTCTCTCTTTCTTTTCAGTAAAGCATGGTGCTAGTGTTGTGATGACACAAACTCCCACTGTGTAAATTGTTTTTACCAAGTTCTTCAACAAAATGCTCACTTGGAATTTATATTATGTAAAATGAAATGTGCATATTTTTTGTTATTATAAAGCCTCGTACTGGATAACAAGAATTAAAATTCCACTTATCCATTTAATACTTATCAATCAAAATTCCTCAAGAAAAATTCATTACAAGAAAGGCTGCTTTGAGTAACAGCAAGCATTTTTGGACCTGCCATTTTTCCACACAGATGATGAAAAACAACATGATTGCTGGCCTCTAGCCCACAATGTCAAGTAGTCCTGTTTCCACTGACTCTCCACATTATTCCTTCCTGAATAACTTGCCCTTTAAAGTTTGCAGATGAAAGGTAAAACATCATCTCCCTCTAAGTATACATAGTCCTCGATTTCCCCTACAAGCCTACACCTTCTCTGCCAAACCCTATTTCAAGATGTACGTTATCTTCACATTACTTCTACGTAGAATGAGAAAACAATTAGTGTCTCACTGAATTGGGTGGAATTCTTCTGTACAAGCTTTAGAACTGCAGGCACAAACAGTAAATTTAGACTTATTGCAAACCACAGTATATCACAGGAATCAGCAAAATCAAACAACATCACACTGCTCATTCAGTTCTGCTCTTGTTTTGCTTTTTTATGTGTAATAATTCACTTTGTCATCATATTCCTAAAAATAGAAACACCTATGCTGGTATTTACCTTTATGACCAAGATGCCCTATGAAAATACATCCATTCTACTGTGTCTAGTCATATGTTTTTTTACACAGAATTATGGACAAGTCACTGAAGTCATACAACTGCAATTTGTATGCATCAGCAGCTCACAATATGTCTGAATTGCATTTAAAAGAAATTACATTTGATCTATCTTTTAGGTGATGTTACAGCTGTCAAGACCTCTGTTACCACACTGTGCACAAATTTTAAAATCAAACTCATACAGCACCACTGGCCTCATCCAGGGAGCTCAAAGAAACCTGTACTCCTCTAGAAAGCCAGAGTCAGTGCAGGAGCTTGGCACAGGATTAACAGTGTGATACAGCCCATAACCGGCAAGCAAGTTAAGCCAAAGATGCTGATAAGAAACTCTCTGATGACATACATAAATAAATTTAATTTTTAAATCAATTCCCACACAGATATTTAAGTAAGTATACAAATATTCTATATACCAGTCTGTTCTTCCAGCCTTACACACTAAAAGGCACATCAAAAAAGCAAAAATCACACAAAAAGCAAACAACATCTTGAATTACAAGCTAAGTGTTTTATGATAAGATTAGAAATCATAATTTTCATGCAAACATATACAAGTGTTAGAATTTGACTGTTCCTTTGCCTTCATTTATGTCTATCAATCACTGGCAGGAAGGGAAGAAAGAGGATGGTCACCTATGAACTAAATTCTGCTGGTTTAAAATTGCAGGTATTCATCACAAGAATCTCACAAAAATTCATGTAGTCAAAATTCAGCAGCCTATAGACTTAATTCTGGATTAAACATTTATAAATTAACTGTGTTTTCCCCAGCTATTGCAAGCATCACCAACAGGCTTTACATTCAGGTTGCCACTATCGAGCTGTCTTTTTTACAGATTCTACCAGAACAAAGGACAGATTAATCCCCTTCAACATTTCTCCCCAAAACTTGAATGTAAAGTTATAAAAAAACCCCAAAACCAAGCCCAAATCCAACAAAAAAAAAAAAACCAATCCTAACCATACTGCACAATGTTGTTACAAGAACAGGCTTCCTACTCAAACAGTACTACAAAAAGCCAGTAACAAATCTATGTCCAACATTTTACAACTTACTAAATCTTAACAGACATAACTACGCCTGCAGTTCATATTGCCTAACCTGTAATTGCAAAAAATACATGGTTTAAACATTTCTGACACATTTATTTTTCTAAGGATAAAAACTGCACAGATGTAAATAGAGTCGCAATAATAAATACTGAACAGCACAGCTGTTTTCATTTTCTCGAATAAATGCTAACAAATTTAACTATCTCCAGTTTTAATACTGAGGTATCTTCTCCCTCATCTTACTACAAGAAGGGATAGATTTGATCTTACACAGAATAATCTGGTTTTCTCTACTGCAAGCAAGTATTATTCTACAGCTATCCAAAAATCTTTTGTATGACAGCCCTGAAACTACACTTCCTGCCATCTAAAATCTAGAAGAGTTACAATCAGCAAATATTAATATTGCAGCTTCAGTAAGAAGTAACTAGAGCTTCTTAAAACTAAAAATACTGCTTCAGCAACTAAATGCTATACAAATTTAATCTAATGTGAAATAAATAACCAGGGTTAATCTTTTAAAACTTAAAAGAGTCAGAATTGATTGGCAGTTTCTGACCAAAATCAGCATTTGCCATTGTAGAAACATGCTCGCAGGGAGAAGAAATGTAAATAGAGGTAGCACCCTTCCCATGCAGGAAAATGAAAAAAAGCACGCATTGAACACATAAACCACACAATTAAACCACATAAAAAACTGTGCAAATAGACTTTAAAAGGTTTTTGACACTGGAGGATGCAGCAGCCCTATTATTTCCCTTTCTTTCACAGTTTACTTCTGAAAAAAGCCTAAATATTGGCTTTGAATGTGATTAATTCTTGAGTCATATCAGTGAGGGGAAATTATTTATTACAAATTGGGTTTCCTGTACACGTAGTATCTTAAAATCAAAGCCACTAATTATTTACTGATGTCACTCGTGTAAATATAAAACATGATAGCTTCCTTATATTCAAACTCTTCTCACTTTTTTTAAGTCTGTGAAATGCCCTTCTGATTTGCATCTGGCTGAATTAGAAAGTGCACCTAAAACCACACGTGTATTCTCAAAGCCATCCACCTTTCTTGTTCAGTAGCAGCAAAATTAAATCTCTAGAGTTCCCTGTTAAACAAATGAAGTTCTTCGCTAGATATGAGTCATTTCATGTGACCATTTTGCAACTACGAACAACTGCCCTGAAAGATGCAGTATCAAACCTGCATCTGTTAGATGCATGAAAAAGAAATTCCTGTGTGCCTATCATACTTAGATGGTTACACTCAGGCAAATTTAAGAGGAGCAAAAAGCAAAGAAAACAGACCTAAAACTGATATAAGTTCTTACAAGCGTAGCTAAATATTCTACTAAAATACATAGCATAAAACTGGTTGCCTGTTTAGTGATCTTGATGGTCTGCCTGCATTAACTAGTACAAAAGGAAAACTTCAATCATCTGGGAAGCATCTGCTTGTGGGTCCCAATCCTCACACCACTCAGTTCACTGAAATTAATAGAGTTAAGACTCTCATTGACTTTAAATGGAGCACAAAAAATTTTTTTAACAGTTAAAAATCCTGGAAAGGAAAAATTATTAAGCAAGAACAGCAAAAGGCATCTTTTACAGTAGCTAAATATATTTCAAACTGTTATGCTTCACTAAAATCTCATTCTGCACTAACAGATAACCTTAATGAAAACAACCAGTGCTGGAAATGTGAACTTTCTAGAAGACTATTCCAGTTGGTCCTTCCTGCAGTAGAATACCAAGCAGCTTTACTTCCACCACTTTGTCATATCGTTGTAAAACCTACTGAGCTAAGAGATGCACTAAGCATCGCTAAGTGTTGCTCTCAGCTCCACAGAGAACAGTAACATCTCCCACTTTTAAAGTTACAACATTCCAGTGACCAAACCCACATTTTCCCATCGACTAAGCTATTAGCACAGAAGTAGTGCCCACCACTTTTTTTCTTTAATAGGAAAAATTTCGTTTGTCAAAATGTACCACTGATTAACAGAAATTTAACGACTCAGAACACATTAGTTCCAATGCTGGTTTTGAGGCGTGCTTATGGGTCATCAAAACACAAAAGATATGTTTCCTTATCCAACTGAAATACTGTAAGAGAAAGAGTACGTCAGGCAACTGTTGAAGAGCATCAGCATTTGCTAGGCAAGAACAAGAAAATATTTCTACACTGCCTAGCATCCACACAATTAATAAGACATATTATGACGCAAGAACAACAGCTCCTCTTTTGGAGGCAGTATAGCAGTGGATCAAAACTAACCACAATCTAGTGACACACCTTGTTTCACAGACACGCTTTAAAATACTTCACTTCTACCCACAGGACTATTTTCTTCGTATGAATAGTGAAAGGTGAGTAGCGCATGCTTTGAAATAAAGGTAGAATCTTAAAAATTCTCCGTATCTTCTCTTAATCAATTTACATCAGCATCACAGACAAGATTTGCAAACAGCAGCATTTGTGATTGCATGATGATCCTAGCAAGCTTTTGTCTAGCAAATGCTACCCAAAATTGAGTCTGGGCATGACTCTACTCTCTTTAATGTGACAAACAGTCTGCTTGCCAACCCCCATGAAACTACTCATGGAAATCAGAGAGCAGGAGCAGGCCATTAAATGGGATGAAGTAAAAAGAACCAATCACTGCACGCTCCTGTATTCTCCACCATGCAAGGATGAACTTAGGCACTCAGTCATCATAAGGCAAACAAAGCAATAAAACCACTGCCAAGCTCAGGATTTTAAGGTGAGACAGACTGAAAGATGAAGAATACTATTTTATTAGGTCACTCAAGCTTATCTACACTTTGTCCCCTATTAGTCACCATCACCCTTCCATCCTACCAACACACACAAACTAACGTGCCCTGCACTCCAATGACTGAACACCACTCCTAGCTTTGTTGCTACCTTAAAACTAATGCAACTTTGGGATACAGGACCCTGCTTGCTCTGTAGCAACCATTAGCAGAACAAACACTTGGACACACCTTTTCAAACTCACTGCCAACATCTAGTATTTCCAAAATTTCTAGCATAAACAGATAAGCAAAGCCATAGTTGTAGCTGGCAAACTGACAGTTTATCCAGCTATTGTCATAAATTTGCCAAGCAAATGACCTGGCAATAATTTATCTCCCTTGCCTCCCCTGGCAGCTGGAATTACTGTGCCCCTAATAAAAAGTGATCTAGCAACAGAAATACTTTATCGGCTAATAACATCTATGTTAGCTTGTTGATTTATTATTTTCAAATCGATCCATGAGCTTTACAGATAGACCTAATGAACTAATTTTTTTCCTAACAAGCATATATCTTAGAGCAGCCACTCTTATCATGAATGCAGAGATAAAAAGAACATTTATCAGACAACTAGGTGTTATTATGGCTAGCCGGTATACTAGTATTCGCTTTTGATTAATGTTGTACACCTAATTGCAGCATGCTAAACCCGTGGCTAAGGAAAAGTTTGAGAAATTACCAAGTATCTCCAAGTGGTAAACTATCCCATGCAAAATAATAACTGCAGACAAAGTGATGAAAAACAGGCAGTTTGACTAACACTTCAAACATGCATATCATTCCTACTAAATACGCAACACTTGAGGTATCAAACCAAACTAGCAGCACTGATTTATAGAGACCAAAAAAACACCTTAGAATACTTCTGCAAAAATTTTAACAATATTTCTGAGTTAGAAAGACAAATTGCTCCCATTTACAAGGCACACATTTCCACCACCCTTTTAAACACTTTTCAACAGCAGAAAACATTCTAGGTAATTCATACATAATCATTCCCCCAAAGTCATTTCAAGGACCTGAAATTTCTTCAGCACCAGTAGTTTTAAGAGGCTAAGCAAAGCCCAGAAGTGAATGGAGTGATTGCCATGCAAATTATAATCTGCTGGATGAGAGTGGCTGCAGAGTTCTACAATCCAAGGCATGTGCAAGAACTATACAAGTCCCCTCCCAGGATATATAAGAGGGCATCTTCCCCAGCAGCTGCCACATCATGAAAATGATGCACACAAAAAAACCCCCAAAATAAACACTTTAAAACAATTACTTAAATGACTGTATAACTGAACTCAAAGAGACACATAAGCAAGTAGCAAATGATGTATCCCTCACTTGTAGTAGTCTTGGACTATATTCTTATTAGCAAGCTTCACATCACACCTAGCAATCAAATTTGGGCAGCAGACTAATGTTCCTGGAGGCCATACAGCAAATAAATAAATATAGCAGATAATAAAAGCAGAGAGGACCCACCAACAACCCCTATGCAGACCAGGCTTCAAGGATTAAGCATACTTTCTACCACTTTGTTTTGATTTCATACAATACATCATCTAATTCACTGAATATGGATAATACTAACTCAGCTATTTAGGCTACTTAGACCTGTTCTCAGGAGTTTTTCCACCAAACTGTTTAGATTGACTTACAGTCGTCTTTTTTGCACAAGAAATAGAAGAAAGCAAGAGGAAGACTCACCAGGGCAAGCTGGCCAAGTTAATTCAACAGTAATACTACAGTATTTCATACAATTCACTGAAAACTGTTTGTGTAGTACTGTACCGATTTACAATAGATCTAAAAAATATACTGAGTCTATGAAAATAAGGGAATTAATAGCCTGTACTTCAGAAGATAAATTCTGCAGCTGAAACACTGTAATTCTTACACTCTGAGGGAAGGTAAGTGCTCTAAAGAAAACATAGTCACTGACACAAAAAAAGTTACAGCTTGGTATTTTCCAACTGAGAAACATTAAATCAAACTATATGTTTTTACCCTACCACAAAACAAAGCTCTTATCTCAACACCGAAAATTTTCCTGTCTTTTGGTCCGTGAACATTCAATTTATCCCAACCTAGATCCAAGCAGACAGGATTTATGATGATGCTGTTCTAAGGAACTGGAGAAGTACTAGATGCCAATAAAGATTACAGATCAAATGAAAGGTAACTCCTAAGCATTGTGTCTGTATAGATAAATAAACCTGCTCACTTCTTTTATTTGTACTGTTACCTCAACCAATCCCACCACAATAATCAAGACAAGCAAAGGCTCAGGGAACAAATCTGAAAACAAAAGGCTTCTTACATGTCTCCCAACCAAACTTGTATGGGTACATATGCACCACGCATACACACCTTTTGAGATCCTTTTACGAACTGACAAAAAGATGAAGCCCAGGAGATGAACAAGCAGAGTGTTGAGAGCGTCCAAACACAAGTAGCAAAATCGGAACAGGAATACATGTACAGGCATCCCTATTCCATTTATACAGGACATGGGGAGAAAACACCACCAGCCAGAAAAAAGTAACACGTGGGCAAAAATCGCCAGTGAGGACCTACGCTGGGACAGAAGCTAACTCCGTGCGACCCACAACCGAGAGACCAGAAGGAGTCGGGACCCGCACCCACGGCTGGACCAAGCTCTGGCGACCACGGGCAACCGCGAGTGGACATCCAGCAGCAGCAAGTGCGTGACGGGGCAGAGAGGAGCCCCTCCCGACCCCGGACAGCCCTACGAGCGGCGGGAGAAGAGCCCCGGCAGCCCACCGCCGCACGAGCGGCCGCTTTTGTTCTCCACCGAGACCGGCACAGACCCACCGCCTGCGCCCGCTCCGGGCCGCCTCCAAGCGCCCATCCCAGGGGAGACCCCCACTACCTCTTTTCGGCCTGGGGAAGCTCTCGTGCAGGTGAAAGATGACTTTCTCCACAAAGTGCTGAATGTTGCTGTGCTCAGGCCCTCTGACAAACACCATCCAGTCGTGGGTGAAGCCCTCCACGGTGGGTTTCTTCCTGACCTGGGCTCGGTGTCCCAGCTCCAGCTTCACCTGGACGGCACACTGCGGGGGAAGAGGCGGGGAGCGGCCGGTGAGCGCCCCAACAAGCGGAGATGGGGCGGGCGGCCGGGGAGAACCGGCCCCATCGCGGGCGGTACCGGGACGCACGTACACAGCGGTACCATAAACACGGCAAAACCGATCTGGTGGGGGGAGAGTTGGCAAAACCAGCAAGGCACCGCTGCAACAACAAAAAAACGGCCCCGCAGGCGAGGGCGTAGAACAGCTCTCAGTGCCACCGGGAGAGCGCGGGGAGGCGACCCAGGGTCCGCTGTCAGGAACGCTCCGTCCTGCCCTCGGCGCCTCCGCGCTCGCTGCCCGCGCTGCGGCGGCAGGACCACGGCTCCCTCCAAGTGCGTGCGCGCGCCGCGCCGCCGCCGGGAGCAGCGGGAGGCAGGGAAAGGCGCACGCGAAG
>VXBT01009988.1:357445-367452 GCA_013400235.1 Oriolus oriolus | reverse complement strand
TGGGAAACTGGAAAGTCCTTGATACAGGGTAAACACTACTCAGCAGCAATGAAAACAGTGTATTATCAACTTTATTGTCATACTAAATTCAAAATACAGCACTGTGCCAGCTACTAGGAAGAAAATTAATTCTGTCCCTCCTGGAAGTGGGACAATATCCTCTCATTATTTTGTGTATCTTTTATGTCATGCCCAGGTTCCATTCTTTACAGTTCACCATTACCTTTCCTGTCTTCTGATATATACACATACATCACACAAACGTATCATTCTTATAGTCTATGGGCCATCCCTTTAGAATGTCTGTTGAGTTAATTTAGTCCATGACTTTGAGCTCCATCTGTCCTAACAGTCTTTCAGGGCAGAAAAGATTTTCCATCAAGTTGGATTGTTACATGCTGGAGCCAGATCTGCTTCCATCACCACTGCACTTGTTTGGTTTCACAAAGTTTGTTCTTCATTGACCTGTGTGATTTTTACTGTAATACCCTTGAAATGGCAATTGAATGGGAATCAGGTTCAGATCCCCAAATTCAGAATGGTGAAAACAGGTGCTGTGAGGTACCCAGTTCAGTGATAGGCATATAACTGTGAAAGAGACAGTAGACAGTGTAATATGGCAATAAACAACATGCAGTTCAGTTTATTGGCTACGCTCATCCAAAATCAAATCCCCATAAGGAATGCAATGGACTTTCCCATCTTCCTGCATTACCTGCTAAGTGGACCCAGGTGCTTGAGCAACTCAGTTCCACAAATTTTTTTGCCTTTTCCTGAGGCAGGAATAACCCAGACTGTTTTCCCCTGCATATTTATGAGCACTACAGGAAATTTATCCCTTTCTACAGTGTGTATAAGTTTGGATAGTGCCCCACCAGACTGACTGTCCAATTCCCTAGTGTTTACTTTACAGGTGGCTTCTGCTAAGTGTGTGTCCCAATATTTGAAGGTCCTGCCACCCACTGCTCCTGGATAAATGGGTAACAGTCCGTTGTATCATTTCATTTTTCTGGAGGCTGGTGCATGACAGAGAGCGTGATATTCCCGTTCAATGCCATGGTCTTTGGCCCAGTTGTCTATGATGTTGTTTGGGAAATGAATCCCACTAACTCATTCTGGAATTTCTGGGACACTCTGTCACCTTCTTAAGGTTTCCTTCTTAAGGCCCACTGTTCCTAGTGGTGACATGGAGTACAGGCTATGTTCTCTCCCCTCTAGTGGTTGCTTCCACTATTAAAAGCACATGACACTTTCCTGGGCAGTTTTGGGGAGGTGTGATGTAGTCTATCTGCCCAGACTCCCCGTATTTCTATTTCAGTTGTCATTCTCCATACCAGAGAGGCTTTAATCACTTGGCCTGTTTAATTGCAGTGCCTGTTTCACATTCATGGCTAATCTGTGCAATTGTGTCCATGGTCAAGTCCGCCCCTGAATCATGTGTCCATCTATAATTTGTATCTCATCCTTGATTATCTGAAATGTCATGGGTGCACCAAGCTAGAAATAATTTTCCCTTCTATTGCCAATTCTGATCCACCTAAGTCACTTCAGTCTTAGCAGCCTGATGCACTTTCTGGTTGTTCTGATGTTGTTCTGTGGCCCAGTTCTTGGGTGTGTCCGTGTCTATGAAAGGTACTTTCACAACCAAGTTCTCCATCTAGATGGCAGTATCTTGTCACAATGTGGCAGCTCAGATGGCCTTACCTTTGTGCTGCCAGTCGCTCTGCTTCCATCACTGCAACTACCCCACAGGGCATTTGCCACTACATATGAGTCAGTCTAGAACTAAAATATTGGCCATTTTTCTCATTCAGCAATGTTTAAAGCCAGCTGGGTGGCTTTCACCTCTGCAAACTCAGTTGATTCACCTTCTCCTTCAGCAACTTGTCATAGGAGACTCGATCTCTGCTCCTTTCCTACAATGTGGCAGAACAATCAGTAAATAAGGCATATTTACTTCTCATTTTCTGGTAATTTATTACACAGCGGGTCCTCTTCAGTATGGGTCACCTTCTCCTCTAGTGATGTTCCAAAATCTTTTCAGGCCAGTCCTTGGTCACTTTCAAGATTCCTGGGCAGTCTGGTTGGTGCAGTATTGCTGCTGGTGCCACTGGCACCATTGTGGTAGTGACTGGCACCTGTTGTTCTTCAACAGCCCCACAACAGAAGGGTCCTCTGAGAGAAAAGGCCAAGCAGACATCTGCCTAATTTCCTCTGTCTCCAAGGCAGCTGTAGTGAAAGCCCAATGATACTTTTTTGGGCCCTTGAAATATCCACTCCTGAGACAGTCTGTGCCAAAGATGCACAGAGCCTCTGGGCCAGTCACAGTGGCATGCTTTTGCCACTCATTCCCAGTCAGGCTAGTCTCAGCCTCTAGTACAGTCAGCTGTTGGGATTCCCCCTGTCACTCCAGAACTACAAATGGGTTCTTCTCCTCTGTAGCTTGATGGCATTATGGCACACTGTGCACTAATGCTGTTAGAGCCTTATACTCCTATGGGTTTGACATTCTAGGCCACTAGATCCTCACAGTCCAGTGAACTTAACTGATCCTCTTCTCCCATTGATGGGAGGCAGAGGCCTTCTAGTACTGGATATAGAATTCTCCACCCACTTCTTGTGAAAAAGGATTAGAATTCCTTACCATAGAATCAGAAGAAAGATTAGCCATTCCACTCTGTCTGGGGAGCTGCCTGCTGGAGACCGGAGCAGCAATTTTCCCAGAAGAATCCACATTTGTGATTGTTTTTCCTTGCAGTTCACATGCCCATGCCTCTAGGGTGGAGGTAGATTTTCCATCTCATTTTTTCATAGCCTTTCTGTAGTCCCACAGGTAAACCCACAGGATTTTAAAAACCATGGTGTGTACCCTTTATCCTCTTTCTTGAGCAAAAGAATGCTTACTGTTAATAGCTGAGATACTTGTCTGTACATGTGGGGAGTAGAACCTATCTTCTTTTTGTTGCTGGAACTCCTGGAGCTGTTTTTCATACTTTTTGAAGAGATTTTTTCACAACTGAGAGGCAAGTCCATAGGTAGGCAGAGAGATTTTCTTTGTATTCCCAGAGTTAGCAAGCCACTTTGTCCACCATGGGTAGTTCTTCATCTCTCCAGGTCCTTAATGCCAATGAGTTGGCACATGATGATGGTGCACAACATATAGAAATATCTGCCATGTGGCTTATGTGCATTGGACTTTGTCTAGATCTGTATGTGACTGCACATTCTTTGGGTCATAACAAATCATCTCTAGCACAGCTAGCTCCCTCAGGTATTAGACACCTCTCTCTCCATGGTGGTGCACTTTTCTGGGTGACATGGAATGTCTTCCTTGGAGACCTTTCCTTCACACTTGACAAGCAACTAAGTGCCACACACCTGCTTGTTCCCCCCTTAGTGGGGCAGAGAGGAGAATCTGAAAAAAAAGTTAAACCTCTGGGAAGAGACAGAAACAGTTTAATAATTGAAATAAAATTCAACAGAAGCATAATATAACAATAGTTATAATGAAAAGAGACACAGCAAAACCAGAAAAATAAAACCCATGAGAGAAAACCGATGCATAGCACAGTTGCAGTGATTAGCCCCTCCCTGTTTATATACTGGGCTTGACATTGTGGTATGGAATATTCCTTCGGTCAGTTGTCCAGGCTGTGTTCCATTCTCAGCTTCTTGTGCACCTGCTCACTCAGTGTAAGAAAGTGAAAAGTCCTTGACATAGGGTAACCACCATTTGGCACAGCTGGAACATCAGTGTGTTATCACACACTATATTCAAGACACAGCACTGTATGGGCTACTGGGAAGAAAAATAACTCTATCCCAGCTGAAAGCAGGACAAATGGTTAATTGTTATACAAAGACTCTATAATTTTCTCTTTCCCTGTTTCCTCTCTTAAATCTTCACAGCAGAGGCCTCAAAAAAGGAAAACAAGAGTTTGCAAGCAGAGGATAATTTTTGTCAGTCTGCAGTACCTGAAGCAAGTGGATCAAGGACTGAGGTAGAAACACAGCTAAGTGTAGGTACACAGTCTGTTACCTGTTTTTTTGATTGCATTGTTACTGAAAAACAAGTTATGAGAAATTTTTTTTGCCCATATCATTGTAATTGAATTGGCTCAAGCCCATAATGAATATAAAAGACAAATGGTTTTGTTACTTTATGTGTGGGTATAATGCTTCCCAGTGATGTAATGCCAATGGCTAAGATGGGTTGGTGGGGTTTTGGTGTTTTTGTTTTGTTTTTGGTTTGTTTGTTTGTTTGCTTTGTTTGGTTTTTTGGTTTTTTGGTTGTGGGTTTTTTTGTGGGCAGGTGGGGTTTCCCCATGCATGCAGAGTCTGTGCCACAGCTGTCAGGGCCCTGCAGTTTGAGCTGTTTACTAGCAGATTACATAAAGGAGATTATTTCAACTGTCTCTGAGATTAAACTGTTTAGAGACTGTTTTTAGAGGTACATATCCATGTCACAGTTCACTACAATGGCAAATGTTAAGTTTGCATGGAGAGTTATACGTTGTCCATACAAAAAGACTGCAGCTTTCTTTGTATGTATTTGATATAGCAACCAGGTTACAGCTACACATGGACATGTGGTCATGAATATATCTGGGTCACTGAATATTATGAAGCTCTTCCTCTATTTCATTTGTGTTCTGAGGCCACACAGGATGTACTTGACAATCATTTGTAGCTCCAAATACCATGAGCATGTATTTGGGTGCTTTAGGGCTTGTCTGTATTACTGACGCAACCATGCTTTTGTAGAAGTCAGTGCTTTAATTAAAAATGGGAAATAATGGCTAAATCCATTAGCCATTATTATCCTCTCAGCTATTAATATTTAAACTTTAGATTTGGAATTTAAGTTAAATTTTCCCAATTGAGAAAATTAGTGTTTCCCAAAGCAAAATTGACAGAAAAGTAGTGATGTTTTTAAATCTCTCATTGACCAGAAGCAATAACTCTTAGTTGTCTTTCATTTGTAACCATGTCTTTAGCCTCGTTTCTGAGTTTTAGATAGATTCCAATAATGATGATATCAGCAAAATGATCTAAAAATTTACATGTTTTGGTTATAGAGCTATATGGGTATACTTTGAGAAGATAGCAGGTTGATAGTAGTTCTTTTGATTTTTGTTGCTGTGAGTGAAGAAGTCAAGCCCTGCCTCTTGCCTTTTTCCAGAGGGAAAGGCAGTAGATACCAAAGTGCTCCAACTCCTCATAGCTTGGTAAAACTGCTGGCAGCTCTATAATTGGCATCTGTGGTATCTATAAGCAGTTCTGCAATGGATTGAAAATTGTTGGACCATCTAAGAAAATAAAACACCCCACCTTTCCCCAAACCATAAAAAAACATTCCTCACCTTGAATTTTCACCTTTCACTTAGTGCTCCCTATTTTGCATGTTTTGATTCTAGAATCATTTGCTGTTAGTCTACAAATTCTTATGTATTTAAAATTCACTTGAAACTACTTCAAATAGCAGAATGTACACATGGCCACTTTTTGCTGGCCTTCTTCCACAGTATTGGAAGTGAGACTGGAAGAGTGGACCACGATGCTGATAATTGCTGTTCCAGATTACTACTAGCAACTAAGAAAAAGCAACAGACATAATTTTATTTTAATGTCTACAGCTTGTACTCACTTTAGTGTATCAAGTGCTGAATCCTCAGCTAACTTCCAGAAAAAAATTAAGGTATTGTGATGGTATGGAGAAACAGGAAACAAAAAAGCTCTAGGGCAAGGGACCTAAGCAGCCTCTTGTGCTGACTGTGCAAGTAAGCTGCATTACTGATGAATCACCAGGTTCTGGCTTTTCTCATTTTTTACATGGGTTACCATATCCTGCTGCATGTCATGATAAAAACAAAGCTATAAAATAGGATACAAGTATAAAAATAAGACTTTGCAATTAAATTTTGCCAACCACTGTAGTGTAGTCCCTTGGGTTTATACGGAAAGGAAAAACAAACAGAAAGAGGCTTCTATAATTGAATTACATGGACACTTGTTATAAACAGAACTGTTAGGAAAAAAATCTTTGGTAGTATTGTTTATAGTGACAGGTCACTTTCAAATCTTATCTTCTACATTGAGGCCAAAAGTAAAACACAGAAAAACTAGTCATCTGTTACATAAAGATAATTAAAAAAAAAAAAATTAAATTTGTTGAGACAGAAGACTTAGATATAAATTAAGAATTATTGTACCTGCTGTTTTATAGGATCATTACTATGAAATAGTGCTTTAGAAAGATGCAGCCATAGGTAGGATTATGAAAGTATTTTAGTCAATTCAGAAAATTTTAGAATAACTTTAGCTTTGGTTTTGCTTCACAGGCTGACTCTCAGAAAGGTAAAGAATCAACAGATGTCCATGCAAGCACATCTAAAGGTAAAAATAACCTTGATTATCAGTATTGCAATTACTGTAGATCACTAGTTTTGCAGGCTATTTTACAGCTTTCCATTTTACTTCATTAATCTGTAAAGTGTGTCTAAAAGCAGGCTTTTCTCTAAGGTGCTGAGACTCAACTTATAAACCTTTTAGAGGAATTCAGATAAAATTGTTATGAGTCTTGGTAAAGATACTATTCAGAAAAAAAGTACCACAATGAAATGCTGTTTTAGTGGCACTCAATTTCTTTCATGAACTATTTTGGGTGGGGAGGTTAGATGTAGATCTTAGACTGAATTTGTTCACTTGAATTTATTTTGGTTTCTTTTTTTTTGTGTGTGTGTTATTCTCCTAAGACCCTAACGTAACTCATGTTTCCATCTGGACACGAAGCAGTCATTTAAAGCGTCAGAGGCTAAATAAAAATAGACAGGAACCTGGACCTGAAACTTCCCAAAGAGATGAGGAAAATGCTCTTCAAGGGTCCAAAAGCAGGTACTTGGAGCCCATTTTTACTAATTTTTTATTTTTTTGCTTGGGCAGTCACAAACTACATCAGTGTTTCAGAGTGTGCAACTGGTATTTCTTCTCCTTTCTTTGTACTTCTTGCTGGATTTTAAAATTACTAAAAGTAAAGTCTGATGCAAGAAAGGAAGAAAGAAAGAAAAGTGAGACATCATCTGAAGAGTGATTGCACCAAAATGTAGTACCTTTGAAAGCTCAGTAGATACTAGAAGTAATAGGAAAACAGTGAAGGCTGAGTGTGTCTTGCTGTAACTAAATCTGTGCAATGGTAAAAATACGTGTATTCACAGCATAGTTTCTTGAGATAATGTATCTAGACTTGTATCCATAATATTCTGTGTAGTCTTTGAGGAGGTGTCCCTTCCTAACTTCTTGTTACAGTTGATATATTGCAGTAGAATATGGTCTGACTGTTCAATTTGGGAGCTGGTTACTGCTTGTCAGCTAATAATAAGTGTCATAGGGAGCCATATGTCTTCAAAGTAAAGTCCTTTGCTCAGACAATATTTTAAACCATCATGTCTGATCTAACATCCTGAGGAAAAAAACCCCAAAACATTTCCAGTTTAAATAATGTTAACCTGTGTAACAATCATCAGATTTGGATGCGAAGAGTAGTATGACTTGTGTGCCCTAATAGTTCTTACAGGACAGGGCTTGGAGTAATAATTTGCACTGGCTTCTATTCAGAATACCTATTTTAAGTAAATAAATAGCCCCTTCCTCCCTCATAGACACACTGTGCCCACCCCACCCTGCTCCATGTGTATGTCTCCCTCTCATTCTTTTGCAAAGAAACCCACTTCAACCCCCAAAGCCTCTTTTGACAAACTGAAGATAACTTGATTATTTTCTAGAAAATCACTCAAGCTTGTTCCATTAGATTTCTTTGAACAGAATTATTTGTGGGGTTTTCTGTGTGAAGTGGAGGCCTTCAGCTAGGTACTGCCTAATTTTTGTGTTAAAATTACTCTCTGGAATTACAGATAGTGTATTGCTGTGCTGCACTGTCAGTGTATTTCCTTAAGCTGGTTCAAACAGGCTAAGTGGCACAGTTTGATGCTGCCACAGCTTAAGAAATGCTGTTACTACTAATAATTTTCTAGTTGGTATGTGAGAGGACTAACCTGATGCTGAATGTCAAATTTTGGGCCTTGCAAAATTAAGTCAATGAGGTGTTGCTGTTATACAAGATGTAAGTAGTATTTTTAAGCAGAGCTAAGAGGAATGCTAAGATGAAGGCAACAGAAAAGGATATTAGCTTGGTTCTTTCCTTCCATGCACATCAACAAATGAAACAGGGTCTTCTGTTGTGGACTTTTCTATGGAGTGTCTTCGTCTCAAGACTGGCATGGAGGACAAAACCCTCCAGTACTGCCTTTACTATGAGATCACAAAGCAGACTCCTGCAAATATATTGCATGTACTTTTTTCTTTGCTTGTATGTAATAGTTTCAGTTCATCTAAACTTTATAATCTCAAAAATGAGAACTGAATGTTTAAAGTTATTGTTACTACCCTACCTATTTGCTAATGTAATCTCTAGCTGATGGCAACTTCTTCACCCATGATGTGTTTATTGCCTTGAATTATTTTCCAGTCATGGTCTTTGTAATATCCATATTTTCAATGATTATCCAAATATAGTTGCTTTCATAATTCCCTAATTTGAAACTGTTTCTACAGTGAGGGTGCGGGGAAAAAGAAGTTGCTGCTTTTCTTACCCCTTTGTAGCTTTCAAATATGTAATGCATCGCTACTTGCTAAATTTAAAATAACAACCTTAGAGAAATTTCAGACTTCTTTCCCATAAAATGGAAGTGAGACAGATATAATTTTATAATGCCAAAGCAATTTTCCTAGTTGATATTTCTTTTCCTAATGAGGAGTTAGCCATTTTTAGATGCCTTTAGTTTTCTTGATTCGTACTTCCGATGGCCAGCATGCACTACAGCACTTTATAATTGGTCATGAAAGAATTTCTCTGCTGAGATCACAAAAATTATGTATTAATCTAAAAGATTAAAAGATATATCTTAATACCTGCTACAGGCCAGAACTTCTTGCCCACACATCTGAAAGCTCTGAAGACTTAGCAGAAGTGCCTAAGGTGGATGCTGTTGATAAGGATGAGGAAGTAATTGTTGAAAACGAGGGCCGGTCTGTATTAGAAGTGGAGATGCATGTGTCACCCTCTGAGAAACAAAGTGAGACGGAGGTGAGTTGGATGGGGTAGCAATAGCAGATAAGTTTGGAATACAACTACAGTTTCTGTTAAATATGGTCCTTGCTACCTTGCTCCATGCAACTTTCAGCTCTTTGATTTTTCACATCAATGCTTCATTAAGAAGTGTATCTGAGAAGTTAAGGCTACTATAGAATTAGTTTCAGGGAATAATTCACTGTACGTATTTTGAACAATAGAGTTTATAGAATCTTCAGTAAGGTGAATTTCTAGCTTATCTACCATCCTAATTTTCTTCATTGATTTCTCCTAATAAGAAATTCCAGAGAACTGGAATAAGGTCAAGATCTGACCTGCTATCTCTAATTTAAAAAAAATAAGTTCATTTGAGCAAGTCAATAGCTGGCATGCTTCAGTGACTTGTATTGGCTCTTTTTGCTTCTCCACCGTCGTGGTTTGACGCTGGCCCAACGCCAGGCACCCACGAGAGTCGCTCACTCACCCTCCCCTACCCCAGCTGGGCAAACGGAGGGAACAGAGGAGAAAGGGTTAACGGAGACTTCATGAGTGAGATAAGGAGAGCGGGAGAAAATATTTCAAGGGCAAAACAGGCTCAATCTTAATTACTAGATGGAATTTATTACTAACAGAATCAGAGAAGGATAATGAGAAGTGAAACAAGCCCTTAAAACACCTTCCACCCCCCAGGCCCTCCCTCCTTCCCACCGATAATGCAGGGGGGCAGGGCAGGGGGGTTTTGGTCAGTCCATCACAAGATTTTCTTCCACCACTCTGGGAGAAGAGTCCTTCCCTGTGAGTCCGTGGGGTCCCTCCCACAGGAGACAGTTCTCCGTGAACTTCCCGCCGTGGCTCCACTCTCACGAGCAGCAGCCGAACC